>JAHPZR010034510.1:2500-11134 GCA_019787425.1 Platygyra sinensis
TACACGTGAGTCATATCAAGAGTTCTGCGATAGAGTGCGGAGAACAATCTATGATATTTCTCATCAGCTGATAGACAAGACTATAGAATCTATGAATACTCGCATAGCCGACATAATACGAAATAATGGTGAAAGACTTAAGTATTAGACATTTCTTTGTCGTCCGTTGAACATGTTCAAAATGATACTTACACACGTTTTAGTGACGGTTCACAATAAATTTCAAACGATTTATAATTTGTTTCTGATGATTAAAAACGGTTTTTTACGATTCTGGCCATCGTTTAAATAAAGAGTTATCTCTGGATATTATTTTAATTTTTGCCGCAAAACCGTGCTAAACCGTAGAAAATCGACGATATCAGTCTGTAAACCGTCCCAATTTATTTGTTAACCCTTTAGTGCCCAAGGGGTCTCCCTTTGACGAGTAAAATCGTCTGGCGTTGGACAGAGTAAAATCTACAAGTCACTATTGGGCATTAAAGGGTTAAAGGAGATAGTTTTTTAACCCTTTAGTGCCCAAGGGGTCTCCCTTTGACGAGTAAAATCGTCTGGCGTTGGACAGAGTAAAATCTACAAGTCACTATTGGGCATTAAAGGGTTAATAGATGGAAATCGCAAAACATTCTCTTGTACCAAAGAAAACAATTGCACAGCAATAAAAAATATGCAATTAGCAAATCTCTGTAGTCTTCGCCTGACAAAGCTAATAGCTTTAAATTAACACCAACAAAGACATGAAGCTGAATGGCGCAGTGATGTAGCGCCAAGTTCGCGAGGGTAATATGATGAGAGGACCCTCAGTTCAAGACCGCGGTTTGGTCTGCTAATTTTTTTCTTTTTTTTTCCTCCGTTAATCCTGGTCAACTGGTTAACTTGTTTAGATTTGTTGCATTGGTCCTTTGGCCTATCACATAATAAAATATGAGTTGCTAATTTTCAGGGAATTTTTGTTGTTCTTTTTCTTTATAAACACAGGGTAATTAATGATGCAGCTGAAATACAGTGTTTAATCAGGGGTCTTATGAAGTTTTGCTGAATTAACGGATACACATAATAAGTAACGCTGAGTTCCATAATAATATTTTGCGAAAAGAAGTTGTCGACCTCGAGTAGATGTATGTATTGGTTATTGTAATTTTCCGCGAGCTGAGACGGAACAATAGAATATTTATCTGACTTCGTTAAAGAAATAAATTCTTTTACCAATAACTGCTCATGAACACGCATTTATACATATTTAATTTGGCATCAATACAGTTCATGACCTACAGTTAAAACATCCCGTACTATGAATTTATTATCATCAATCACGCACGTGAGGGTTCACTTGTTATTCAGTTGGATTTTTTTCCGCAGTTCTTGAACGTGCGACGGCAGCTATTTTCTTCTGGATAACGATCTATATAGTATACATAACCTCTGGTAACGCCAGTGTGGACCTCGGACAATCTTGGACAGAATAAAATGAGAAATAAAACCACCCCTCCCCCCGAATCAATGATGAACTCGCGGTCTAACCAAAGCGCGCCATTTTTTCCATCATTGAAATGGGGGGAG
The DNA here is from genome assembly GCA_019787425.1 of Platygyra sinensis. Taxonomy (NCBI): domain Eukaryota; kingdom Metazoa; phylum Cnidaria; class Anthozoa; order Scleractinia; family Merulinidae; genus Platygyra; species Platygyra sinensis. The sequence continues at coordinate 4,061 of JAHPZR010034510.1, forward strand.
GGGTGGTCTTAATTTCTCATTTATTTTGTCCAAGATTGTAGCTTTGTCTTGTTTATTGGGATAAAATTGCAGGCTTCAGGTGGCACTGGATAATCCATTGTTGAATAACTTTATTGCCGCGTTAGAGCAACTCAGCAACCCGGAGATGGTGTTTAAGGTTTGTTTAGCACACACAACTTTTTGCTTATTTTTCATATTATGATTGTGCTGTACGTTCTGTCCTCTCTTTTTTTTGCTAAGTTTACTATTAGAGTTTGGGATTTCTTCAAATTGATGTCCTTTTATTAAAGGATTGACGTTATTTGCGGGCCAATTTTTCGATGTAATTGACATGTTAGCCCTGCAGTCATGGCACAGTATATGTGAACCGGTAACCCTGAATAAATATTGATGGAAAATACGTAAAAACTTGAAAGCATAACCGTAACGACTACAGAATAGGTGTCAGCACCAGCATTCCTCGGTATAATGTTGGAAAATAGTAAAATGCGAAATTCATGTCAAATTAAAAGTGTTTGCCTAATGTTGCTCAGGTGTAGTGATGGGCAGGGTGAGTGGAAAAAGACGTTTTGTACCAGTTGTGCCCACCCAGAGTTGTCTACAGACTTAAGCTTGCAAAACGCATACATAGCTAGTTATGTTCTGTTTGTGATTTGATAGGACTGGTATGATGGACCCATGAGACAGTTGTTAGAAGACAAGAACAAGAGAAACAATTTACAAGCCATCAAAGAATGCTTCGGCGATATGTATCGGCGCCTAATGGACAGTAGCTCTCAAACTGAAGGGACTGAGTTTGGACCGTTTAGAAAAAGATTTGCTAAGGTAAAGAGAAAATGAGGAAAATGACAGTCTCGTGTATATTAGTAAAACGTAATACGAGGTAAATTATTATCCCCTCCAGCCTCATTTCTCTTTTTGAAAAATGTAATCGTTTTAAAGAATGATTGTTAATATAACAATAGAGTTTATATTCGCGGGAGTGAAACTGTTTTTTAGCCCTGTTTTTTAGACTATAACTCGGCTCTGAACAAACTGTCACCTTTTTTTTGGCTATTTTGATTCCAGAGTCTTTCAGTATCTCATATATTGCGCCTGCTTAAAAACAATCTGTATTCCTTTCACAGCAAGTTGCATGACATTTTAATTTACTATTCCTCAGATTTTAATGCCTTTACTGGCTTTTACTCTAAATGTTCTGGTTTCTTTTAGTCAGCACAGCAATCGCTACTTAGAAAATAAACTAGTTTAACCGTAATACTTATTTTTAACCCACAATTACGTAAATTGTTGCGTAAGAAATAAGCTACAGTTCTACTAATCGTCTGAAGGTCTGAAGACGTAACGTTAATTGACGACATTTTTGTTGGGCATACTGGGGAGTATGCTGCGGAATAAAATGGATAATACAGCGGGCATAAACATGTTTGTGCCGTAGTGTCTAAACTCTGTTCCATTACGTGGCTGCGCTGCACCTGCAGAGCTATTCCTTTTTAGCTTTCGTAAGGATAAAATACTTTCCAAAGAAGCAAATTCTCAGTCTTCTTAGCTGGATGAATAACAACTTCGAAGAACAATCCAAGCCTCAAATTAAGACAAAATTTGTGTCATATGGAAAAGTTAAGAGGTGGTTAGTGGAATCGATTGTAAACTGCATTTAGTAAGTTCGACAGTATTGTGAAGTGATGTGATGCTCTATTCTCGATGACGAGAATAGCCTGCGTGGCAGGCCGTAGAAGGGGAGGGAAAGGGTCAAAAGGAGCGCTCTTTTTTTTCCTTTTCCCTCCCTTTCGGCGCCTGCCTCGCAGGCTATGACGAGAATCAATTTCGAAACGCTCCATTTTCAAAATGTCCACTCTAAAACGCAAAGCCAACGTTTTCAAATTGCTTCTTGTAACTTAGTGGGTTCACTTGGCTTCTATTACTCAGACTCAGCTTGAAAACGACAAAACTAAGCTTTCTACACTACATCTGTCGAGCAATGCATCGGGATTCTGTCAAACGATACATCACAAAGGCGTCTATTTCCCATCTTTATCAGCCGTACAAAATCAATAATTTCAACCTCTCTGTCACAAACGCGAACTGAGGTCCTCCATCAATTAGTCATCTCGACAGTCATCATCTTGATGTATGTTCTCTTCCTTATAACCTTTTTAACTTGGAAAATATTTACTATTTTCCAAGTTGTAGTGGTGGACCCGATTTCACTCCTTCACTCCATCACTTCCCGTTAGACATTTGGAAACCCGGAGGGGGGAAGCTCCCATATGAAACTTGAAGGCAAGGAATGCTTATCGGAGAATTTGAATGTAACGCCTACGGGAGACTTATGTGGACGTTGCCTGAGCTTCATTTTACCCTTGAAAGATATCACTTAAAACCGAATAGGTTTGATTACTAGCTGTTGTTCAAGAGAGGATCCCGTGGGCACTTGTAGACCCGACTCGCGTAATCGAGAGATCAGCAGAAATCAAGCCTGAAAACAAATTAAATAAGAGCGTTTCTTTTACTTATTATTTCTTCTAGTGCATCCTAAACGATACTTTGACAGCTAAAAATGGTGATGTTTCGTCGTCAACACCCTAAGTGAGACCAGAATCCTTGATTTGTACCCGAGACGACGAAAATTTATCAACCTTTGCATATAGGAGTTCCTCCCCGGGTTTTGAACGTCTGCCGTTTAAGGTGATTCCTCAGAAATAAAAATTACCGATGAATTTTTTTAAACTTTCTCTGAATGTTCCCTACAAAGCACTGTTTCGAAAAATAAAATAAAAATAGGTCACCATTCTCGCAAAAGAGAATATGATGGGCCAATCTTGCCCCAATTATGCCTGTAATCGTGCTAATCTCGCGTGTTATTCATTGGTCCACGTTACATTTTGCGGTAGCTGAAAGTACAGTTTATCAAAGTAATGCTCGGAAGAAAACTTGACAGGAAGAAAGTATGGAACATATGGAACAACATCATATAAAATTTGTGGATAAAGTCGCACCATTTAAAACGAAGTGGACGAAATGCGTTCGTCGAGTCGATGTTTTCGTGGTCATAATTTACATCCTTGAGTAACGGTTTTGTGCACCCTTTCAGCTATATCTTTTTTTCCTTCCGATAAATTTTATTAACTCCTTTTTAGATTAAAGAGGATAACATGGGCACTATTATTATGCAATATAAAATATAGGTCACCATGTTCGTTTAAGAGAAAACGAGCTTTTATTGCGCTGTTAAGCCTTGCTTGTGGAAAATTTCTTACGTTTTGCACGTGCACGCGCTCATTTGCGCGCGCTAATGACGCAAAAATCGTGCGCAGTAGGGATGCGCAATGCAATACTGAGGAATCACCTTACAGCCGTTTCATGGTCGGTTGCACCGTGTCAAGTTAGTTATTCTTTGAATTCTGACCTAAGTAATCAGCATCTATCGCAGAAATGCTCTAATAAGAACTGATAAATCCTCGAACGAACGTTTTTTTATAAATAGAAGCTACCTGTAATTATAGTAGTCTCTCATTTCCCGAAAGTGCCCGCTCATACAGGTTTACCCATACTCGATTGCCTCAAAAGAAATAAGAAGACATAATTCACATTATTATTTGTCACAAAATTGACGAGCTGTATGAATTTTCGAATGGTTCAAGCCGTGATCAGTTTAACGTTTTGAAATATCAACAGTCGAGAGAATTTAGGAGAATTCCAACGACGTGTCCTGCTGTTTATTTATGCGATAAGTATATGTAATCACATGGGGCCGAGGGCAATTAAGGATTAATTTCACGAGTATTTTCAAAGTTTTCACAAAATTTGGAAAACTTTGACAATACAAGTGAATTTAATCCTTAATTGCCCGAGAGCACTTGCGATTACTTGTTTATCACATAAAGGGCAAAATTTTGTACAAAGGTTCAAGGTCTTGCCGGTTGTCATTATTTAACAGGCTAGCAGTAACACGGGGAAAGCCTACTATAATAGTAAGCAAAACACAGCAACTTGGTTCAATTCACTCGAAGCCATTTCTTTACAAACAAAACTATAAGCAATCTAATTTTATTCACCTGTTTTGCGAAGCTTGCAACGGCGTGAAACTACTTGTTCTTAGATCGATGATAGACGTAAACAAGTGTCCAAACGAGCTGTAATAACTTCTTGAATCCAAAACTGTCCTTTCCACTGTGAAAACTTCACGTACCAACAAAATTTACGCTGTTTTTACGCCGATAAAGTGAGCTGTAATACTAATAAGGCGACCCGAAACAAAACGAAGAAATTAACTTTCAGTTTGGCGGCCATGAAGTTCTGTAATTCTATGTTTCGTGCAACACCAGCCGTCTCCACTGAAACGTTTTTCAGGCTGCGAATCAATGCATTTTTAGTCGGAAAAATCCTTTTGCTTTTCCACCAAAAGACTGCGCTTTGTTGCATGTTGATTCTCTTTCACGTTAAGATGAAATAACCGTGTTTAGATCAAACTCAGAAGCGATGCGTTTCTGAAATTTCGTTTCAAAATCCGTTTGAAGCGGGAAACCAGGCGTGCTCAGCCAATCAGCATCAAGTAATTTTGCCCGGGGTAATTACAAAAATTAAGAAAAAATGCCCACTGTCTCAGCCAATCAGCATTCAGTAATTTTGCCCCGTATGTGATAATGTAAATAATACACATAAATACAGCCTTGGCGAAATGAGGAACAAAAGGTAGATAAATAGAAGAAACGACGTTGCACAAGGATGGCAGTTTTGCAGCCCTTAATATCGCCTTGGAAAATGAAGGGGGAAAAAGCCATTACAACACGGGGTAATCGTTTTTGGTAGCCCATTCAAGTTTAACCCTCCGGAACAAGGTTTAACTTTTTTGAGCGGACGAAACATGTTGCTGTTCTTGTGGTATAGTGACTCTACGCTGAACGCATTTTTTTAAATTTCTTAGATGACAAAAGGTATGTAAAAGAGAAAAAAATCTCTGATACTGCATGGCTTGGGAATTAGAGATAAAAAAATTAGAGGAATATGAAAATGAGAACTACAGTAAAAACCTGCGTATAAGAAACAGGATTTTTCAATTTAACGTAAATAGGTTCTTACATAAATGGTACTTAAAGCAAATTTAGGCTACCAAGGTTCTTAAAATACGTTCTTATATTTTCATATGAATTTCATCTGAATATGCTATGTATATTATAAATATCATCTCATAATACAGTATAAATCATTTATTTGTACCACAGAGCAGTTGGAGATGGTCAGAAAGCTTTCTTTGATACTGTAATAGAGTACAATACCTGAAAATACTTGGGGAATTATTTGAATGGCAAACACAATAGACATACAACATGTTACTTAAGCTTGAAAGAAAAAAAGTTATGTCAAGTTACTTTTAAATAGTTCATGATCTTAATTCAGCAGTTTCTACCTATACACTTTTGCAGCAACCCTACTGATAAGAACCAAAGTTAAAATTTTAGCCTAAATAGGTTCTTATGTGGAGGGGGCTTAAAATGAAAATTTTAGCCTAACAGGTTCTTAAAACCCATGTTCTTATACGCGGGTTTCTACTGTATTACTTTCTTCAGTGATCAGACAAGCGACACTTTCCTTGTATATTAAATTGGCTCGGTCTCTCGGATGAAGATAACTCGGTCTCTCATGTGTTACATCTCGTCGTGTACTCTCTTACCCTTGCGTATTGCACTATTTCTTAACAAGGCCAGTGGGCTTAACTTTAACTTAACCTTCGCATTAAAGCCTCAACAGCAAGTTGGTGGCATCAAAATTGTCACTGTTTAGAAACGATCCATTTTCCAAGTTGAGTGGCTCATAGCCATTTTGATTCTTTCATTGACCAAGCTATTTGATTAGGACTCACAATTTCATAAATTAGAGAATATCTATATTGATCATCATTCATGCTGACTGCGATTTACAGGAGTTTGCAAGTGAACTTCAGAAGGTGTTTGGAAAGGAAGGCGAAAAACTCAAAGAAGTTAAGCTCAGTGTAAGTGGACATCAATATTCAGGATGCAGCGTACTTTGTAATCTTTTCAAGTTCGTGATGTTGTGTGCTCTTATAATTCTGGAACATATGCTGAAATCAGTGTTTACTTGATCGTCTCAGTAGAACAAATACTCTGAAAACGGATGTAGGACGAATGAAAAATAGGCGAAGTCAGTAGGCAGAGACGTTCATTGCTTGTCATTTTGTGTTCTGCTTTTTTTTGTTCTCGAGAGTCTCTTTGCATGGCTCCTCTTAACAGAGGCGTGCAAAATTGAAACGATTGAAATAAACATTAGTGAGACTACACATGTTGACAATTTTGAACGTAAGAACAGTTTCTTTGATCTTTATATTATAACTGAATAACGAAGTAACAATGTTTTACTTTTCGCCTATCAAGCACTTTTCAAATTGGTGTAGAGAGATTCAGGGGAAGATGGCAGCGCACAGGGCCCGCGTCCCTGCTCCGGGAAATCTGAAAGAGTACTCCCCTTGGTTATTTCGTTTTCAGTCAAGTGAATACACACACACATTGGAAATTCCAGGTAAATGACCTATGTCTTGATATTTAGAATCTTGATATTTAGAAATAAAACATGGAATGTTTGACTCACGGAATGGAATAACGCCGTCATTAACTTCCAAAAAGTCTTTTTAGTGCATTGGACTAAAAAGTATCAAACTCTTCCAGATCGAAAGGAAGGCAGGCAGCTGTGATTTGATGTGCTGTGTTATGTTGTAGTCGTAGTTTATACAATGTCGTTAATGTTTTGATTATTTAGCAGCTTTTGTTTGTTATATATTAAAGCTCTATGGATTCGTTGTAAATTTTAACGCTTTTTTGTTAGGTCAGTACACCGGAAGGACAAAGCCACTTCCAGAATATCACGTTAAGATCGCTGGATTTGATGAACGGGTACGAAACTGTTTCAGTACAAGTCACCTGTTGTTTCGACGTGGAAATGCGCGGAAATTAATTCCTTGATTTCTTGCTTATATAGTATAGTATGTAAATAGTGAAATGTGTGTCAGGATGTAAAGTAAACTGCAATTTAATTAAAAAAAAAAAAAATAAAAAAAAA
>JAHPZR010034512.1:0-18186 GCA_019787425.1 Platygyra sinensis
GTGACGTACCCTGGCACATGCTTATGCTCGTAAGTCCTGATGTAAACTTTGTTAAACCGGCTTAGCTTTATATTGTTTGTTGGACTTAGGTCCTTTATATCTCTCAAAGAGGTCTCAAAAGCATCAAAAGGTTACGATAGCATTCATTTGAATGGCCACACACTAGAGTTTTTTAGCCACAAACTATAAATTTAAAGACAGGCATGAGCAGCATACCAAGGTACCTCATCAAAGAACTGTTCGATCAGTAGGCTTTTCATTTGAATGGCTTTTTGCTCTTGTGCAATTCTTATAAAGCAAACGAAGGGACAACAAGCGAGTCATTCCGCGTTGTGTGGTCCGCTGCTTATCAAAAGAAGTTTAAATTCCACTAATACACGTTTAACTCAAAATCACATTTAAATAAGACTGATAGGTGGTCGGCAAAAGAAAACAAAACCAAATATAGAAGTTTTGACCTGAAAGCCCGGAGCCATGCTAGAATATTGATATAGAGTGTGCGCATTCTCACGCAGTAAAAAATAAAATCCAAAACCATGCAGTGGATAAAGTCAAGAAATTGTAACATTGTAGACGAATAAATAAAGAAGACAGATCTCCACGTTTAAGGTGTGTGTGTTGTCCCAAAGTTGAGAAATATTCGTCGAAATGTTTTCGTGCAGAATTGGTAGAGCTTAGTATGGAGATCGCCATGTTTGGAGGACCTCCTCATGGCGGAACGGCAAATAGTGTGAACATCTGGAACTTACCTTGGCTATCTAATCGACTTATTTTCTGAACCGAGCCAAAAAGTCATTTACACAAGCACTTTTTCCTAATACTTAAACATCCTAAAATGGCTGAAATTTACGAGAAAAATGTATATTTTTCGACAAAACGGTATCTTAGATTTATGTCATGCACGGCGATACACTTCGAAATGTCAAAATGCGCTGGGTTTCCAAACGAAGGACGCTATTGAGCTGGAAAGCTGTAAACAGGTATTAATTTAGCGCCTCTTATGTCTGATGAGGATAAAACCTTTAGTGGCTCTTTAGTTTTAGAGTTGATAATTTGATGACGTCACCTTGCAAACACTCTATATCGAACGTGGCCTCATAGTATTGCTCGTCACAGTGTCCAACGAATTAAAAAGAAGCAGAAAGCTAAACGCACGAGAGCTTGGAATGTGATTGTGGGAAAGCAGGTCATACCAAATACAATTTCAATTTCGTTTGTGGCAACAGGAATTTACTCTCTTGAAAAAAAGTGAACTTTTTTTTTACCTCTCTCGGAGGATCCGATCCAAGTTTAAGGCGGGGGGTACACCCGAATTTCAGTGAATTTTTGGTAAGTTTAAAGAGAGGTTAAAAGGGAAAAAAAGGGTTTTTTGGAACACCACCAGACAGTTGCCCGACCGCACAATGGCACCCTAGGTTGTTGGGCAACTGTTTTGGAATGTATCTAGCTATTTTTAACTTCAAACTCTAGTTTTAAAACAACACCAAATCTTCCAAAATTTCCTATTTCCATAAATTTTACTAATCCTTTGAGAAAAACTATTTATCTCCAATATACCTAAAAATCACCAAAAAATTTACAAAACGACCCAAAACATAGATATGTGAAATGAACATAGAGATTCTTGATTGCTTGAAACGTAAAACGAGATATTTGGATTAAAAACATAAAACCCAGCCAAAATACGGCTTTCGGGTGTACCCCCGCCTTAATCATCGCGCATATATATTCACACGAAGCCAATTCGCCGACCTTTATAGCATGCTCCATAAGACAATTGTGTGAATACAAGTCTAACACGATTGCGAAGTTGACTGAGATAATGACTATATTAGACTGATAGACTGGTATTAAAAGGAGATTCATTAATTTATAGGTCAACTTCTCAAAAACAATATATGACCGATCATACACTGAGAAACTGAAATAATGTTGGGGACTGACTGAAGTACTCAGTATATTGGCTGATCGAAATGAACTTTATGGGCAGAAGCCGTTTTGAATGTAGTGGTCGAAATTTTTTTATATATAGTAGGATAAAAAAAAATTAACGCAATTTATCCTCTGCTTTGTTCCTGTTTTGCGATTTTCCCCCAGACCTGAAAACATTAACAAGCAATCTAACACACGTAAAACAAACGAACGAACTGTAGTTCTGAAATGAAAGACAAAATACTTTGATAAACAATCATTTTTCTCGCACGTGATCGAATCTTTTTTGTTTCCATTTTGGGGAAACAGTTTAACGCAAGAATCTGTCGCTGAAATAATAATCAGAGTGATTTTTTTAGCTTTTTGCTGTTTTTTTTTTCAGAAGCACCAGCGATTAATCCTGAAACCAGACCAAAGAATGGACATTTTTTTTCCTCCCGAATTTTTCAATGTAGGAGGAAACATCCTGGTGGGATGTGCATGACGTAAAGATCTAACGGTGATGGATATTGAATGAAAGAAATGCGACATCGTAAAGATATACTTAACAAACGGAAGTGCTCTCAAATAGTTGTTATAATGCTGTTTAGAAAATGAAGAGGGCCCATTTTTTTTTTTATAAGCGCCATAGAATATCCGACACACAAATATTTTTGATATTCTGAAGAAGTTTTTTGCCAATTTTTTCTTCATTGAAGAGTCTTCCTGTTGTGACATTTTTGGGTAGATAATAAAAATGACATTGACAGTAAAACTTTTTGGCATTTCTTCTAGAAAATGAAATGCCGTTTGTGCGATGTGAAAGGGAGCGGTATCGTTTGATATACTCCCGACCACTCCACTCTCAATCTAAGTGGTTGGCAAGCCGCATGCCATAATGTTTAACAAGACCAAGATGAGGTGAAGAAAAGAAGATAGTCTGATTAAGAGTATTAAAATTCCCATTCTGACTAAAAAAGCTCAGTCTAAAAAAACACAAACTACGAAATCTGGAGAGAAAAGTTCCTGGTGTCAGTTTGCAGGCCAATCACTGCTTGATCGTGGCCCGGGCTTGTCTGGGTTATAAGAAATAGTATCTGCCTTTCAGAGTAGGCTTGCTGTGGCCAGCAGCAAGATCTTTTCATTTCTTTTGCTGCCGTGCTCACTGCAATTCGAAAATCGGATCAAATCGCCCCGGCGATATGAAGCAGTTTATTTTTAATGGTAACGTTTTCAGTACTAATTGCTTCAAACATGATAAATGGCCTCGTTTTGTTTACTGTTGCTTTAAGATTGAGTGATGTGAGCTTTTCTCGCCGTTCTGTTTACATTCCAGCTGTTTCTAAACGTCTTGTGTGTAACACTCATTCCGAGCAGTGTCCCGGCGCGGCGTGGATTAAGGAGCGACAGAAAGTCCAACACGACAAGATCGATAACAGATCGCAGTTCTCACAGTTTCAAGCAATTCAGACTCGGAAAAACGCGTCTAGGAACAGAAGACCTGAAGTTCACATAAAGGCAAGAGGACTCATAAATTTAACGAAATCCCCAACAACAGCAAGCAAGTTCGATTGTTTGGTCGTGTGGGATTGTTTCCTTCATTGCAACGCCAATGGCACAGTTTCAGGCTCGTTAAATCGGTTGAGTAAGTTTGGTGAGTGTGTCTTTTCATTATCTAATTCCTTTACGACTAAATATTTCGCAAGTCTTTCTCAGTCCAACTCAGAAGGGTGGGAATTTTTTTGAAGATATAGAATAAGTCCGCGGGGTGTGCAAAGCAAAGTTTTCATCATAATTTCCCATCTGATTAGACAAAGATCTTTAATTAAGGTAATTCCTCTGAAATAAAACTGACAATAGATTTTCGCTCAAACTTTGTCCACTGAATATTTATTATATGAAAAATTCAATTTTGAAATAAAAAACGGGGATGCCCATGCTCATTAAGGAGCACTGAGGCATTGAAAATGCACCATTTTGGCATTATTTAATGCTTATTAGAAGAATGCATTTTCAGTAATTCAATAATTGTAAAATCTTTGCGACCTAGACTCTTGAAAGCACGCATTAAACTACAGTCATTACATTGTGTCGGACACAAATAAACATTTTAAGTGTGATTTAGACAGAAAGCTGAAGTCTTGATTAAAATTTGAACCAAATTTCTCAAGTTGACATGCGGTTACCAAACGGCAAGCTAGAAAAGACGACAGTGTATCTGTTATTTTCCTTATTTATTCAGTTTTCAGCAAAAGAAATCAGGTAAGTCTTTTCTCACGCAAAGCTTGTGATAAGTTCATTACGATGACTGGAAGAAAAGGTGGGATGCCCATGCTCGTTGGTGAGCTGTAGCCATTTTTCAACTGACAGAGCTCAATATCAAGGTAAATTTGCCATGTTTTCAGTATGCGCGTGCACGAAGGCGCGCTAAATGACGCCATAAATTATGCGCAGAAAGGATGCGCAATGCAAATGCGAGGAATGACCTTAAGAAGCGACCGACATTTGACACGAAAGCAGAATAATATAAGGTGTCAAAACCGCAGAAAAATGCGGATTTTTCAAGAGTTAACTCATGACTCCACATGAAAAAAAAGGTACATGAAGACCTTTTGCTACCAGTCAATAGCTGAAAGTACCTGCAACAATTTACCTCTCCCAAATAGCAGTAGTAGCGACCTGATCTTTGTACTGCGCATGTGCTAGTGCAAATCAGGCCAGCTGACTAAGAAAAATGAATCACAACAAAGGAAGTCAGAGTCATGGAAAGTCAGTGGGGTCCGGGGTGGGGCTAACAGATCACCGCATGAACTGGAAGCTCGTTTTAATGCTCAAGTGTTTGGCTGGCAGTGGCTAAGAAAAATCACGATACATGACTTTCTGCCAGAAAAGTCACTGAGGATTCGGGGTTTTTGCCTCTCCGAAAAGTGGCTAACATGAAACGAAAATAAACCAGTCGTTATCCATAGATGATCAGACTCATACAGCCGTGTTGAACTAACGAACATCAAAAAAGTCGTGATACTCTGCTAACTTATAAATAAATATCTATATATAGAACCGACGGATTAAAGAGCTTAGGCGGATTAAATCTATTATTACTTCTAATTTATTGGCAACGTTGTATAAGTGTTTAAATGCCTGCTGTTTGGGAGGCTAGTGTTAGATAATCTAATTTGTTTTCAGATATAAATTGACGACACGGTAGCTTCAAAACTTTGTCTAAATCCTCTTTACAGAAACTTCGAAAAAGAGGCAGCCGCCATTAGGTTAACAACTTCATAGTGCTAGGCTACTACTCACTGACAGTAGAATAAATAACACGGAACGTGGCCAATAAGAAAACAGCATCTGTGATCATAGAACATCGTTTATTAGTGGATTTAAATAGTTATTATGAAGCGTTCCATGAATTCTGACAAGCCAGAAGCTAGGGGGAGTGAAATCATTTCGCAAAGTTAAATGTTCTCCATAGACAGAAAAAGCAGGCATTAGAGCCTCATCGGTTACTGATTTGATTAACAGACCCTTTATTATCTATGGAAACAGTATTTCTGCCATTGTTTTCCATCGAAGTTATCTTGAACAGAAGTTGCTTCGAACATTCCACATTGCTTTGACGATCATTTTCGCGCCCAGGACAACCCATTTTGGGACCAATTACGTCGGCCAGGGATAAATTTCCGCTAAAGAAAACTGTACATAAACAAATAAAAAAGCGAAAGAGCAAAAAATTATTTCACGCATATTGACGAACTGGATTGCGGTCACAGTTCTAATTTGCCGAATGTATGTTTTCTCGTCTTGAAGTCTTGAAGTATTCGTTATTCGAGGAACAGACAAACATAATGCTGCATTCTTGCAATTGAATTGCCATTGTCAGTTTGTGCTTTGTTCAGACGCCGTTTGAAGACTCAAAGGCCTTGCCGCAACGGACCAAATTCTTTGGGAATTTCTGGCGGTTGTCCTACCAGCAGTACCGCTGCGGCCGGGACTGACACAAAACCAAAAATCTGTATGAAACCGGATGTCTTAGCTATAGGGGGAGAGATTTCCTCAACGAGAGAGCCACAGCACTATAAATTAAATTAATTTTATTACATTAATTATTTGCCCTTTTCCGGAGATCTCAAGGTTCACTTCTAAATTCGCTATTGAGAAATTTTACCCAACCATTGAGAGCCTATAGTTGGTGTGCAAGCCGTTCCCGAGAGATTCAAATGACAAACACCCTGACGGCCATGTTAGATGCCAAAGATTCTTTTGATAATGGTCTTCCATGCGATCCAACATGGTGGCGATGACGTCAGTTGCAAACGACCCACTGTCATCGTCGCATCAGTTTGTTCTTTGATTAAATCGTTTCAGTTTACGTACACAAAAATGTGCTAACTTGCTAGCTCGACATTTCTCGAAGTTTACAAGGAAAATATTCAGCTGATAAAAAAAGGAATGCGCTGTCTGCCTGGCTAATCAGTTTTAAGACACTGACTTGCAGATCAATAAGCAGTGGTGTACAAATCACTTTCTCCTTGTATTTTGCAGTCAAATTTGAACTTCAATCCTTTGGTCCAAGCATTGTCCGTATCCGGAACATTGCAACTGGAAAATTCCTAGCGATTGATTCTAAAGGAGTGCTTCAAACAAAAGTAAGTTAACTTTTGACTTGTGTATTGAGGTAGAAGATAGATAAGTTCGTTGACTGAGGGTCGCACAGGGGTATTCCCGTGATGCGTGACTTGCTGATTTTATTTGCCGTGAAATGTGGATTTAGGAAATTATTCTTCGTGACTCGTAACCCTAAGGTTTTGCGTGACCGTGATTTTTAACCGACTTTCGTGATTTTACCACTCTATTCAGTATACATGATTTTGAGACCGCAAGTTTTCCGAATGGTTTGAGTCGTCTATCGAGAGTGACTTTGTAATATGGAGCCTTGAATTAGCCATTCGTGATTTTGCTTTCTTTAAACACTGTTTCTAGTGTTTTGGAAAAGGAATTGTTTATATCCGTGACCCTTGATCCTCTATTTTTTTCTGTTCGTGAACCGTGCCAGAGCCCTCCACCTCCGCCCCTTCCCGTACGACCTGGCGACAATTACTTGATTCCTGCATGAATTTCATGTCCAGCAGTCTGAGAATTGACGCGTCCCGCTTGCCTCGTCAGTGATTTTGAATTCGTTTCCTTAAAATGAACACAAATGAGTCTCTGAGAGCAACTCCCATGCCGGCATGCTGACATTTCACCACCACAGCTCGCTTTATCATGAACACATTCTCAAAGCAGCAAAAAAAAAAAAAAAAAAAAAAGAATCGGCTAATTTCAATTTTAACTTAGCTTGGTTAGGGAGCTTAGGGGAATAAAACAAAAGTTATCTGGCGAATATTTTCTGAATTTAATAACAGCCTCTTTTTCTTCTGCAGAAAAATGCAACGGACGAGTGTTTATTTTATCAGAACCACGAAGAGAATCTCTTTGTATCGTTTGCGTCATTCAAGTATTACATGAACGAGCATTACGACATGTTCATTAGCATAAAACGGAATGGAGAAGTGAAACAAGCCACTTCTACGCTACCAGGACAGGACGCCATTCAATTTATCGCTCTCAATGCTGATAATGGGGGATTTACAAGACTTAATACGAATCTCGGTTAAAAACGAAAAGCAGCAAGCAAACGTAGTGACAGAGGGACGATGTTGCCTTCGAGCACGCCATGAGTTATCCTCGGAAAGAAGAATTACGATCGACTCGACGAAAACGCGCGCCGATTCTCAAGCTTGTCTTGGTCAGTTATATTCCGCGCGCGAATGGTTCATAGAATTGCCGCTTTTCGCTTGTTATCAAATTGTTTGCAGTCTTAAAACAGAGCGTATTTTAAAACTATTTTCAATCTAGTAGGTAGTCGTGTTTAAATTAAACAAGTCTCGCTGATTATTTTTGACAAAACTCCTCAACAAGAGGGTTGCTACATTCACCTTCGTTGCTAGTCTTAGCCAGAAAAATTAAGACTTATTAAAGTGGGACTTAAACCAAAAAAAAAATTGGTAAAGATTACATTTTTAGAATATTTTAAGACCAAAGATTCTGAAAAATATTTGCACTGTAGAACTGTATAATAACTTGACCCCTGCAGGGAATGCCAGGGCTTACTTGACAAAAGATAACTCTTGCAAGATAATTTTTACATTTTTTTAAAGAAGACAAATAGCTTGCTGTTTTAAGCATAGAGATTTTTGAAAAGTTAAAAACACATGGAATCGTGATCTGTTAAATCCGACACAGAAAATCCAGCATACGTTTCTGCAAGATGCACTGGATGGAAAAGTTCTTCTCTTAATAGGGGATTCGATCTGAATAGCAGTGAAATTTGAAGTTTTTAAAGGGAATCGTTAAGATTAAAATGGGTTGGGAACGTTACCAGACAGTTGACTCCCTCAAAGGACAGCCCCAGGTTTGTAGGGGACTGTTTGGTGTCCGTCTACTAATTCTTCACTTCAAATTTCAATTTTCCAAATCCATCAAATCTTCAACATTTCATATTTTCCTCAATTTAACTATCCTTTAAGAAAAAAAAATATCTTTTTTCCAAAATGCCCAAAAATCAACCAAAAATTTACACAAAACCGCAAAACACTGGTTAATCTTCTAAATGGAGGAAATTGGCGTTGCTTGGAACATGAAAGAGATATTGGCACAAAGGCCATGTTGAGCGACGTCAAAACAGCCTTCAGGTGAAATCCCAAAAACTTACTCAGAATAACAAATCCCGAAAATTTCAGCTCAATTGGACAAATCTATTTCAAAACATCTCTTCTCAAAGGTAAAAATAACTCGGTTTGAGAAAACGAGCTTTAAACATACAGTAACAGAAATTCTCGAAATAAAACTTCAATACCATAAGATTCAAATTCTGATAAAAACAGAACTGTGATTTTTTTTACAGAATTTTAGTCTCGCCTTGAGGCAATATATGTCTATGTAAAATTTTGACTGAGACAATTTCCACTCTTTAATTCTTTTCCTAGATATCAGTAGTGTGTCAGTGATGAGTAAAACCAACAACAACCAAAACCAATGAATAATTCAAGTGCCTCGGTTTGCGGGTCACTAGCCAAATGATCTTTCCCTTCAGTGATGAATCTAGGTGTGAGATTCTTAAATTCCAACGCCGATGCATTTCCGTCCCAAGCATCAGCAGAAATTTATTTGAAATCGTGTGGAACTGTACACCGAGGAAATTGAAGAAAGGAAATTTAAATTTAAACGAATATGCTGCGGAAATACAACTGAGGTTTTTAGCTGTAGAAGATACAGTTCCTACAGTATTTGTTGTGCATAAGTCTGGAGTCTCCCCTTCCTCTTATTTTTCACAGTGCTTGCATATCGAACATTTTCCAGGTTGTAATCCCGGCCTTATGTGATCAGGTTTACTGGGCTCCAGCGTTTTCTTAATGACAACGAGCTTTAATTCAATTTTGTTTTGGAATCATGACAATTGAACTTCATTCCCAACAATTAGCGATGTAGAGCTCAGCTTGTGACCAAAACAAATACCAGTGCAACTGATGCTTTTTGAAAAAGCATTTGTTCCAATTGAGCTGAAATTTTCGGGATTTGTTATTCTGAGTAAGTTTTTGGGATTTCACCTGAAGGCTGTTTTGACGTCGCTCAACATGGCCTTTGTGCCAATATCTCTTTCATGTTCCAAGCAACGCCAATTTCCTCCATTTAGAAGATTAACCAGTGTTTTGCGGTTTTGTGTAAATTTTTGGTTGATTTTTGGGCATTTTGGAAAAAAGATATTTTTTTTTCTTAAAGGATAGTTAAATTGAGGAAAATATGAAATGTTGAAGATTTGATGGATTTGGAAAATTGAAATTTGAAGTGAAGAATTAGTAGACGGACACCAAACAGTCCCCTACAAACCTGGGGCTGTCCTTTGAGGGAGTCAACTGTCTGGTAACGTTCCCAACCCATTTTAATCTTAACGATTCCCTTTAAAAACTTCAAATTTCACTGCTATTCAGATCGAATCCCCTATTAAGAGAAGAACTTTTCCATCCAGTGCATCTTGCAGAAACGTATGCTGGATTTTCTGTGTCGGATTTAACAGATCACGATTCCATGTGTTTTTAACTTTTCAAAAATCTCTATGCTTAAAACAGCAAGCTATTTGTCTTCTTTAAAAAAATGTAAAAATTATCTTGCAAGAGTTATCTTTTGTCAAGTAAGCCCTGGCATTCCCTGCAGGGGTCAAGTTATTATACAGTTCTACAGTGCAAATATTTTTCAGAATCTTTGGTCTTAAAATATTCTAAAAATGTAATCTTTACCAATTTTTTTTTTGGTTTAAGTCCCACTTTAATAAGTCTTAATTTTTCTGGCTAAGACTAGCAACGAAGGTGAATGTAGCAACCCTCTTGTTGAGGAGTTTTGTCAAAAATAATCAGCGAGACTTGTTTAATTTAAACACGACTACCTACTAGATTGAAAATAGTTTTAAAATACGCTCTGTTTTAAGACTGCAAACAATTTGATAACAAGCGAAAAGCGGCAATTCTATGAACCATTCGCGCGCGGAATATAACTGACCAAGACAAGCTTGAGAATCGGCGCGCGTTTTCGTCGAGTCGATCGTAATTCTTCTTTCCGAGGATAACTCATGGCGTGCTCGAAGGCAACATCGTCCCTCTGTCACTACGTTTGCTTGCTGCTTTTCGTTTTTAACCGAGATTCGTATTAAGTCTTGTAAATCCCCCATTATCAGCATTGAGAGCGATAAATTGAATGGCGTCCTGTCCTGGTAGCGTAGAAGTGGCTTGTTTCACTTCTCCATTCCGTTTTATGCTAATGAACATGTCGTAATGCTCGTTCATGTAATACTTGAATGACGCAAACGATACAAAGAGATTCTCTTCGTGGTTCTGATAAAATAAACACTCGTCCGTTGCATTTTTCTGCAGAAGAAAAAGAGGCTGTTATTAAATTCAGAAAATATTCGCCAGATAACTTTTGTTTTATTCCCCTAAGCTCCCTAACCAAGCTAAGTTAAAATTGAAATTAGCCGATTCTTTTTTTTTTTTTTTTTTTTTTTGCTGCTTTGAGAATGTGTTCATGATAAAGCGAGCTGTGGTGGTGAAATGTCAGCATGCCGGCATGGGAGTTGCTCTCAGAGACTCATTTGTGTTCATTTTAAGGAAACGAATTCAAAATCACTGACGAGGCAAGCGGGACGCGTCAATTCTCAGACTGCTGGACATGAAATTCATGCAGGAATCAAGTAATTGTCGCCAGGTCGTACGGGAAGGGGCGGAGGTGGAGGGCTCTGGCACGGTTCACGAACAGAAAAAAATAGAGGATCAAGGGTCACGGATATAAACAATTCCTTTTCCAAAACACTAGAAACAGTGTTTAAAGAAAGCAAAATCACGAATGGCTAATTCAAGGCTCCATATTACAAAGTCACTCTCGATAGACGACTCAAACCATTCGGAAAACTTGCGGTCTCAAAATCATGTATACTGAATAGAGTGGTAAAATCACGAAAGTCGGTTAAAAATCACGGTCACGCAAAACCTTAGGGTTACGAGTCACGAAGAATAATTTCCTAAATCCACATTTCACGGCAAATAAAATCAGCAAGTCACGCATCACGGGAATACCCCTGTGCGACCCTCAGTCAACGAACTTATCTATCTTCTACCTCAATACACAAGTCAAAAGTTAACTTACTTTTGTTTGAAGCACTCCTTTAGAATCAATCGCTAGGAATTTTCCAGTTGCAATGTTCCGGATACGGACAATGCTTGGACCAAAGGATTGAAGTTCAAATTTGACTGCAAAATACAAGGAGAAAGTGATTTGTACACCACTGCTTATTGATCTGCAAGTCAGTGTCTTAAAACTGATTAGCCAGGCAGACAGCGCATTCCTTTTTTTATCAGCTGAATATTTTCCTTGTAAACTTCGAGAAATGTCGAGCTAGCAAGTTAGCACATTTTTGTGTACGTAAACTGAAACGATTTAATCAAAGAACAAACTGATGCGACGATGACAGTGGGTCGTTTGCAACTGACGTCATCGCCACCATGTTGGATCGCATGGAAGACCATTATCAAAAGAATCTTTGGCATCTAACATGGCCGTCAGGGTGTTTGTCATTTGAATCTCTCGGGAACGGCTTGCACACCAACTATAGGCTCTCAATGGTTGGGTAAAATTTCTCAATAGCGAATTTAGAAGTGAACCTTGAGATCTCCGGAAAAGGGCAAATAATTAATGTAATAAAATTAATTTAATTTATAGTGCTGTGGCTCTCTCGTTGAGGAAATCTCTCCCCCTATAGCTAAGACATCCGGTTTCATACAGATTTTTGGTTTTGTGTCAGTCCCGGCCGCAGCGGTACTGCTGGTAGGACAACCGCCAGAAATTCCCAAAGAATTTGGTCCGTTGCGGCAAGGCCTTTGAGTCTTCAAACGGCGTCTGAACAAAGCACAAACTGACAATGGCAATTCAATTGCAAGAATGCAGCATTATGTTTGTCTGTTCCTCGAATAACGAATACTTCAAGACTTCAAGACGAGAAAACATACATTCGGCAAATTAGAACTGTGACCGCAATCCAGTTCGTCAATATGCGTGAAATAATTTTTTGCTCTTTCGCTTTTTTATTTGTTTATGTACAGTTTTCTTTAGCGGAAATTTATCCCTGGCCGACGTAATTGGTCCCAAAATGGGTTGTCCTGGGCGCGAAAATGATCGTCAAAGCAATGTGGAATGTTCGAAGCAACTTCTGTTCAAGATAACTTCGATGGAAAACAATGGCAGAAATACTGTTTCCATAGATAATAAAGGGTCTGTTAATCAAATCAGTAACCGATGAGGCTCTAATGCCTGCTTTTTCTGTCTATGGAGAACATTTAACTTTGCGAAATGATTTCACTCCCCCTAGCTTCTGGCTTGTCAGAATTCATGGAACGCTTCATAATAACTATTTAAATCCACTAATAAACGATGTTCTATGATCACAGATGCTGTTTTCTTATTGGCCACGTTCCGTGTTATTTATTCTACTGTCAGTGAGTAGTAGCCTAGCACTATGAAGTTGTTAACCTAATGGCGGCTGCCTCTTTTTCGAAGTTTCTGTAAAGAGGATTTAGACAAAGTTTTGAAGCTACCGTGTCGTCAATTTATATCTGAAAACAAATTAGATTATCTAACACTAGCCTCCCAAACAGCAGGCATTTAAACACTTATACAACGTTGCCAATAAATTAGAAGTAATAATAGATTTAATCCGCCTAAGCTCTTTAATCCGTCGGTTCTATATATAGATATTTATTTATAAGTTAGCAGAGTATCACGACTTTTTTGATGTTCGTTAGTTCAACACGGCTGTATGAGTCTGATCATCTATGGATAACGACTGGTTTATTTTCGTTTCATGTTAGCCACTTTTCGGAGAGGCAAAAACCCCGAATCCTCAGTGACTTTTCTGGCAGAAAGTCATGTATCGTGATTTTTCTTAGCCACTGCCAGCCAAACACTTGAGCATTAAAACGAGCTTCCAGTTCATGCGGTGATCTGTTAGCCCCACCCCGGACCCCACTGACTTTCCATGACTCTGACTTCCTTTGTTGTGATTCATTTTTCTTAGTCAGCTGGCCTGATTTGCACTAGCACATGCGCAGTACAAAGATCAGGTCGCTACTACTGCTATTTGGGAGAGGTAAATTGTTGCAGGTACTTTCAGCTATTGACTGGTAGCAAAAGGTCTTCATGTACCTTTTTTTTCATGTGGAGTCATGAGTTAACTCTTGAAAAATCCGCATTTTTCTGCGGTTTTGACACCTTATATTATTCTGCTTTCGTGTCAAATGTCGGTCGCTTCTTAAGGTCATTCCTCGCATTTGCATTGCGCATCCTTTCTGCGCATAATTTATGGCGTCATTTAGCGCGCCTTCGTGCACGCGCATACTGAAAACATGGCAAATTTACCTTGATATTGAGCTCTGTCAGTTGAAAAATGGCTACAGCTCACCAACGAGCATGGGCATCCCACCTTTTCTTCCAGTCATCGTAATGAACTTATCACAAGCTTTGCGTGAGAAAAGACTTACCTGATTTCTTTTGCTGAAAACTGAATAAATAAGGAAAATAACAGATACACTGTCGTCTTTTCTAGCTTGCCGTTTGGTAACCGCATGTCAACTTGAGAAATTTGGTTCAAATTTTAATCAAGACTTCAGCTTTCTGTCTAAATCACACTTAAAATGTTTATTTGTGTCCGACACAATGTAATGACTGTAGTTTAATGCGTGCTTTCAAGAGTCTAGGTCGCAAAGATTTTACAATTATTGAATTACTGAAAATGCATTCTTCTAATAAGCATTAAATAATGCCAAAATGGTGCATTTTCAATGCCTCAGTGCTCCTTAATGAGCATGGGCATCCCCGTTTTTTATTTCAAAATTGAATTTTTCATATAATAAATATTCAGTGGACAAAGTTTGAGCGAAAATCTATTGTCAGTTTTATTTCAGAGGAATTACCTTAATTAAAGATCTTTGTCTAATCAGATGGGAAATTATGATGAAAACTTTGCTTTGCACACCCCGCGGACTTATTCTATATCTTCAAAAAAATTCCCACCCTTCTGAGTTGGACTGAGAAAGACTTGCGAAATATTTAGTCGTAAAGGAATTAGATAATGAAAAGACACACTCACCAAACTTACTCAACCGATTTAACGAGCCTGAAACTGTGCCATTGGCGTTGCAATGAAGGAAACAATCCCACACGACCAAACAATCGAACTTGCTTGCTGTTGTTGGGGATTTCGTTAAATTTATGAGTCCTCTTGCCTTTATGTGAACTTCAGGTCTTCTGTTCCTAGACGCGTTTTTCCGAGTCTGAATTGCTTGAAACTGTGAGAACTGCGATCTGTTATCGATCTTGTCGTGTTGGACTTTCTGTCGCTCCTTAATCCACGCCGCGCCGGGACACTGCTCGGAATGAGTGTTACACACAAGACGTTTAGAAACAGCTGGAATGTAAACAGAACGGCGAGAAAAGCTCACATCACTCAATCTTAAAGCAACAGTAAACAAAACGAGGCCATTTATCATGTTTGAAGCAATTAGTACTGAAAACGTTACCATTAAAAATAAACTGCTTCATATCGCCGGGGCGATTTGATCCGATTTTCGAATTGCAGTGAGCACGGCAGCAAAAGAAATGAAAAGATCTTGCTGCTGGCCACAGCAAGCCTACTCTGAAAGGCAGATACTATTTCTTATAACCCAGACAAGCCCGGGCCACGATCAAGCAGTGATTGGCCTGCAAACTGACACCAGGAACTTTTCTCTCCAGATTTCGTAGTTTGTGTTTTTTTAGACTGAGCTTTTTTAGTCAGAATGGGAATTTTAATACTCTTAATCAGACTATCTTCTTTTCTTCACCTCATCTTGGTCTTGTTAAACATTATGGCATGCGGCTTGCCAACCACTTAGATTGAGAGTGGAGTGGTCGGGAGTATATCAAACGATACCGCTCCCTTTCACATCGCACAAACGGCATTTCATTTTCTAGAAGAAATGCCAAAAAGTTTTACTGTCAATGTCATTTTTATTATCTACCCAAAAATGTCACAACAGGAAGACTCTTCAATGAAGAAAAAATTGGCAAAAAACTTCTTCAGAATATCAAAAATATTTGTGTGTCGGATATTCTATGGCGCTTATAAAAAAAAAAATGGGCCCTCTTCATTTTCTAAACAGCATTATAACAACTATTTGAGAGCACTTCCGTTTGTTAAGTATATCTTTACGATGTCGCATTTCTTTCATTCAATATCCATCACCGTTAGATCTTTACGTCATGCACATCCCACCAGGATGTTTCCTCCTACATTGAAAAATTCGGGAGGAAAAAAAATGTCCATTCTTTGGTCTGGTTTCAGGATTAATCGCTGGTGCTTCTGAAAAAAAAAACAGCAAAAAGCTAAAAAAATCACTCTGATTATTATTTCAGCGACAGATTCTTGCGTTAAACTGTTTCCCCAAAATGGAAACAAAAAAGATTCGATCACGTGCGAGAAAAATGATTGTTTATCAAAGTATTTTGTCTTTCATTTCAGAACTACAGTTCGTTCGTTTGTTTTACGTGTGTTAGATTGCTTGTTAATGTTTTCAGGTCTGGGGGAAAATCGCAAAACAGGAACAAAGCAGAGGATAAATTGCGTTAATTTTTTTTTATCCTACTATATATAAAAAAATTTCGACCACTACATTCAAAACGGCTTCTGCCCATAAAGTTCATTTCGATCAGCCAATATACTGAGTACTTCAGTCAGTCCCCAACATTATTTCAGTTTCTCAGTGTATGATCGGTCATATATTGTTTTTGAGAAGTTGACCTATAAATTAATGAATCTCCTTTTAATACCAGTCTATCAGTCTAATATAGTCATTATCTCAGTCAACTTCGCAATCGTGTTAGACTTGTATTCACACAATTGTCTTATGGAGCATGCTATAAAGGTCGGCGAATTGGCTTCGTGTGAATATATATGCGCGATGATTAAGGCGGGGGTACACCCGAAAGCCGTATTTTGGCTGGGTTTTATGTTTTTAATCCAAATATCTCGTTTTACGTTTCAAGCAATCAAGAATCTCTATGTTCATTTCACATATCTATGTTTTGGGTCGTTTTGTAAATTTTTTGGTGATTTTTAGGTATATTGGAGATAAATAGTTTTTCTCAAAGGATTAGTAAAATTTATGGAAATAGGAAATTTTGGAAGATTTGGTGTTGTTTTAAAACTAGAGTTTGAAGTTAAAAATAGCTAGATACATTCCAAACAGTTGCCCAACAACCTAGGGTGCCATTGTGCGGTCGGGCAACTGTCTGGTGGTGTTCCAAAAACCCTTTTTTTTCCCTTTTAACCTCTCTTTAAACTTACCAAAATTCACTGAAATTCGGGTGTACCCCCGCCTTAAACTTGGATCGGATCCTCCGAGAGAGGTAAAAAAAAGTTCACTTTTTTTCAAGAGAGTAAATTCCTGTTGCACAAACGAAATTGAAATGTTTTGTATGACCTGCTTTCCCACAATCACATTCCAAGCTCTCGTGCGTTTAGCTTTCTGCTTCTTTTTAATTCGTTGGACACTGTGACGAGCAATACTATGAGGCCACGTTCGATATAGAGTGTTTGCAAGGTGACGTCATCAAATTATCAACTCTAAACTAAAGAGCCACTAAAGGTTTTATCCTCATCAGACATAAGAGGCGCTAAATTAATACCTGTTTACAGCTTTCCAGCTCAATAGCGTCCTTCGTTTGGAAACCCAGCGCATTTTGAATTTCGAAGTTATCGCCGTGCATGACATAAATCTAAGATACCGTTTGTCGAAAAATATACATTTTTCTCGTAAATTTCAGCCATTTTAGGAGTTTAAGTATTAGGAAAAGTGCTTGTGTAAATGACTTTTTGGCTCGGTTCAGAAAATAAGTCGATTAGATAGCCAAGGTAAGTTCCAGATGTTCACACTATTTGCCGTCCGCCATGAGGAGGTCCTCCAACATGGCGACTCCATACTAAGCTCTACCAATTCTGCACGAAACATTTCGACGAATATCTCAACTTTGGGACAACACACACACCTTAAACGTGGAGATCTGTCTTCTTTATTTATCGTCTACAATGTTACAATTTCTTGACTTTATCCACTGCATGGTTTTGGATTTTATTTTTTACTGCGTGAGAATGCGCACACTCTATATCAATATTCTAGCATGGCTCCGGGCTTTCAGGTCAAAACTTCTATATTTGGTTTTGTTTTCTTTTGCCGACCACCTATCAGTCTTATTTAAATGTGATTTTGAGTTAAACGTGTATTAGTGAATTAAACTTCTTTTGATAAGCAGCGGACCACACAACGCGGAATGACTCGCTTGTTGTCCCTTCGTTTGCTTTATAAGAATTGCACAAGAGCAAAAAGCCATTCAAATGAAAGCTACTGATCGAACAGTTCTTTTATGAGGTACCTTGGTATGCTGCTCATGCCTGTCTTAAATTTATAGTTTGTGGCTAAAACTCTAGTGTGTGGCCATTCAAATGAATGCTATCGTAACCTTTTGATGCTTTGAGACTCTTTGAGAGATATAAAGGACCTAAGTCCAACAAACAATATAAAGCTAAGCCGGTTTAACAAAGTTTACATCAGGACTTACTAGCATAAGCATGTGCCAGGGTACGTCACCACTTGTACT
>JAHPZR010034513.1:0-7500 GCA_019787425.1 Platygyra sinensis
AGATTTGTCCAATTGAGCTGAAATTTTCGGGATTTGTTATTCTGAGTAAGTTTTTGGGATTTCACCTGAAGGCTGTTTTGACGTCGCTCAACATGGCCTTTGTGCCAATATCTCTTTCATGTTCCAAGCAACGCCAATTTCCTCCATTTAGAAGATTAACCAGTGTTTTGCGGTTTTGTGTAAATTTTTGGTTGATTTTTGGGCATTTTGGAAAAAAGATATTTTTTTTTCTTAAAGGATAGTTAAATTGAGGAAAATATGAAATGTTGAAGATTTGATGGATTTGGAAAATTGAAATTTGAAGTGAAGAATTAGTAGACGGACACCAAACAGTCCCCTACAAACCTGGGGCTGTCCTTTGAGGGAGTCAACTGTCTGGTAACGTTCCCAACCCATTTTAATCTTAACGATTCCCTTTAAAAACTTCAAATTTCACTGCTATTCAGATCGAATCCCCTATTAAGAGAAGAACTTTTCCATCCAGTGCATCTTGCAGAAACGTATGCTGGATTTTCTGTGTCGGATTTAACAGATCACGATTCCATGTGTTTTTAACTTTTCAAAAATCTCTATGCTTAAAACAGCAAGCTATTTGTCTTCTTTAAAAAAATGTAAAAATTATCTTGCAAGAGTTATCTTTTGTCAAGTAAGCCCTGGCATTCCCTGCAGGGGTCAAGTTATTATACAGTTCTACAGTGCAAATATTTTTCAGAATCTTTGGTCTTAAAATATTCTAAAAATGTAATCTTTACCAATTTTTTTTTTGGTTTAAGTCCCACTTTAATAAGTCTTAATTTTTCTGGCTAAGACTAGCAACGAAGGTGAATGTAGCAACCCTCTTGTTGAGGAGTTTTGTCAAAAATAATCAGCGAGACTTGTTTAATTTAAACACGACTACCTACTAGATTGAAAATAGTTTTAAAATACGCTCTGTTTTAAGACTGCAAACAATTTGATAACAAGCGAAAAGCGGCAATTCTATGAACCATTCGCGCGCGGAATATAACTGACCAAGACAAGCTTGAGAATCGGCGCGCGTTTTCGTCGAGTCGATCGTAATTCTTCTTTCCGAGGATAACTCATGGCGTGCTCGAAGGCAACATCGTCCCTCTGTCACTACGTTTGCTTGCTGCTTTTCGTTTTTAACCGAGATTCGTATTAAGTCTTGTAAATCCCCCATTATCAGCATTGAGAGCGATAAATTGAATGGCGTCCTGTCCTGGTAGCGTAGAAGTGGCTTGTTTCACTTCTCCATTCCGTTTTATGCTAATGAACATGTCGTAATGCTCGTTCATGTAATACTTGAATGACGCAAACGATACAAAGAGATTCTCTTCGTGGTTCTGATAAAATAAACACTCGTCCGTTGCATTTTTCTGCAGAAGAAAAAGAGGCTGTTATTAAATTCAGAAAATATTCGCCAGATAACTTTTGTTTTATTCCCCTAAGCTCCCTAACCAAGCTAAGTTAAAATTGAAATTAGCCGATTCTTTTTTTTTTTTTTTTTTTTTTTGCTGCTTTGAGAATGTGTTCATGATAAAGCGAGCTGTGGTGGTGAAATGTCAGCATGCCGGCATGGGAGTTGCTCTCAGAGACTCATTTGTGTTCATTTTAAGGAAACGAATTCAAAATCACTGACGAGGCAAGCGGGACGCGTCAATTCTCAGACTGCTGGACATGAAATTCATGCAGGAATCAAGTAATTGTCGCCAGGTCGTACGGGAAGGGGCGGAGGTGGAGGGCTCTGGCACGGTTCACGAACAGAAAAAAATAGAGGATCAAGGGTCACGGATATAAACAATTCCTTTTCCAAAACACTAGAAACAGTGTTTAAAGAAAGCAAAATCACGAATGGCTAATTCAAGGCTCCATATTACAAAGTCACTCTCGATAGACGACTCAAACCATTCGGAAAACTTGCGGTCTCAAAATCATGTATACTGAATAGAGTGGTAAAATCACGAAAGTCGGTTAAAAATCACGGTCACGCAAAACCTTAGGGTTACGAGTCACGAAGAATAATTTCCTAAATCCACATTTCACGGCAAATAAAATCAGCAAGTCACGCATCACGGGAATACCCCTGTGCGACCCTCAGTCAACGAACTTATCTATCTTCTACCTCAATACACAAGTCAAAAGTTAACTTACTTTTGTTTGAAGCACTCCTTTAGAATCAATCGCTAGGAATTTTCCAGTTGCAATGTTCCGGATACGGACAATGCTTGGACCAAAGGATTGAAGTTCAAATTTGACTGCAAAATACAAGGAGAAAGTGATTTGTACACCACTGCTTATTGATCTGCAAGTCAGTGTCTTAAAACTGATTAGCCAGGCAGACAGCGCATTCCTTTTTTTATCAGCTGAATATTTTCCTTGTAAACTTCGAGAAATGTCGAGCTAGCAAGTTAGCACATTTTTGTGTACGTAAACTGAAACGATTTAATCAAAGAACAAACTGATGCGACGATGACAGTGGGTCGTTTGCAACTGACGTCATCGCCACCATGTTGGATCGCATGGAAGACCATTATCAAAGAATCTTTGGCATCTAACATGGCCGTCAGGGTGTTTGTCATTTGAATCTCTCGGGAACGGCTTGCACACCAACTATAGGCTCTCAATGGTTGGGTAAAATTTCTCAATAGCGAATTTAGAAGTGAACCTTGAGATCTCCGGAAAAGGGCAAATAATTAATGTAATAAAATTAATTTAATTTATAGTGCTGTGGCTCTCTCGTTGAGGAAATCTCTCCCCCTATAGCTAAGACATCCGGTTTCATACAGATTTTTGGTTTTGTGTCAGTCCCGGCCGCAGCGGTACTGCTGGTAGGACAACCGCCAGAAATTCCCAAAGAATTTGGTCCGTTGCGGCAAGGCCTTTGAGTCTTCAAACGGCGTCTGAACAAAGCACAAACTGACAATGGCAATTCAATTGCAAGAATGCAGCATTATGTTTGTCTGTTCCTCGAATAACGAATACTTCAAGACTTCAAGACGAGAAAACATACATTCGGCAAATTAGAACTGTGACCGCAATCCAGTTCGTCAATATGCGTGAAATAATTTTTTGCTCTTTCGCTTTTTTATTTGTTTATGTACAGTTTTCTTTAGCGGAAATTTATCCCTGGCCGACGTAATTGGTCCCAAAATGGGTTGTCCTGGGCGCGAAAATGATCGTCAAAGCAATGTGGAATGTTCGAAGCAACTTCTGTTCAAGATAACTTCGATGGAAAACAATGGCAGAAATACTGTTTCCATAGATAATAAAGGGTCTGTTAATCAAATCAGTAACCGATGAGGCTCTAATGCCTGCTTTTTCTGTCTATGGAGAACATTTAACTTTGCGAAATGATTTCACTCCCCCTAGCTTCTGGCTTGTCAGAATTCATGGAACGCTTCATAATAACTATTTAAATCCACTAATAAACGATGTTCTATGATCACAGATGCTGTTTTCTTATTGGCCACGTTCCGTGTTATTTATTCTACTGTCAGTGAGTAGTAGCCTAGCACTATGAAGTTGTTAACCTAATGGCGGCTGCCTCTTTTTCGAAGTTTCTGTAAAGAGGATTTAGACAAAGTTTTGAAGCTACCGTGTCGTCAATTTATATCTGAAAACAAATTAGATTATCTAACACTAGCCTCCCAAACAGCAGGCATTTAAACACTTATACAACGTTGCCAATAAATTAGAAGTAATAATAGATTTAATCCGCCTAAGCTCTTTAATCCGTCGGTTCTATATATAGATATTTATTTATAAGTTAGCAGAGTATCACGACTTTTTGATGTTCGTTAGTTCAACACGGCTGTATGAGTCTGATCATCTATGGATAACGACT
This sequence comes from Platygyra sinensis, assembly GCA_019787425.1. NCBI lineage: Eukaryota > Metazoa > Cnidaria > Anthozoa > Scleractinia > Merulinidae > Platygyra > Platygyra sinensis. Next base: position 3,845 of record JAHPZR010034513.1, read on the forward strand.
GGTTTATTTTCGTTTCATGTTAGCCACTTTTCGGAGAGGCAAAAACCCCGAATCCTCAGTGACTTTTCTGGCAGAAAGTCATGTATCGTGATTTTTCTTAGCCACTGCCAGCCAAACACTTGAGCATTAAAACGAGCTTCCAGTTCATGCGGTGATCTGTTAGCCCCACCCCGGACCCCACTGACTTTCCATGACTCTGACTTCCTTTGTTGTGATTCATTTTTCTTAGTCAGCTGGCCTGATTTGCACTAGCACATGCGCAGTACAAAGATCAGGTCGCTACTACTGCTATTTGGGAGAGGTAAATTGTTGCAGGTACTTTCAGCTATTGACTGGTAGCAAAAGGTCTTCATGTACCTTTTTTTCATGTGGAGTCATGAGTTAACTCTTGAAAAATCCGCATTTTTCTGCGGTTTTGACACCTTATATTATTCTGCTTTCGTGTCAAATGTCGGTCGCTTCTTAAGGTCATTCCTCGCATTTGCATTGCGCATCCTTTCTGCGCATAATTTATGGCGTCATTTAGCGCGCCTTCGTGCACGCGCATACTGAAAACATGGCAAATTTACCTTGATATTGAGCTCTGTCAGTTGAAAAATGGCTACAGCTCACCAACGAGCATGGGCATCCCACCTTTTCTTCCAGTCATCGTAATGAACTTATCACAAGCTTTGCGTGAGAAAAGACTTACCTGATTTCTTTTGCTGAAAACTGAATAAATAAGGAAAATAACAGATACACTGTCGTCTTTTCTAGCTTGCCGTTTGGTAACCGCATGTCAACTTGAGAAATTTGGTTCAAATTTTAATCAAGACTTCAGCTTTCTGTCTAAATCACACTTAAAATGTTTATTTGTGTCCGACACAATGTAATGACTGTAGTTTAATGCGTGCTTTCAAGAGTCTAGGTCGCAAAGATTTTACAATTATTGAATTACTGAAAATGCATTCTTCTAATAAGCATTAAATAATGCCAAAATGGTGCATTTTCAATGCCTCAGTGCTCCTTAATGAGCATGGGCATCCCCGTTTTTTATTTCAAAATTGAATTTTTCATATAATAAATATTCAGTGGACAAAGTTTGAGCGAAAATCTATTGTCAGTTTTATTTCAGAGGAATTACCTTAATTAAAGATCTTTGTCTAATCAGATGGGAAATTATGATGAAAACTTTGCTTTGCACACCCCGCGGACTTATTCTATATCTTCAAAAAAATTCCCACCCTTCTGAGTTGGACTGAGAAAGACTTGCGAAATATTTAGTCGTAAAGGAATTAGATAATGAAAAGACACACTCACCAAACTTACTCAACCGATTTAACGAGCCTGAAACTGTGCCATTGGCGTTGGCAATGAAGGAACAATCCCACACGACCAAACAATCGAACTTGCTTGCTGTTTGTTGGGATTTCGTTAAATTTATGAGTCCTCGTGCCTTTATGTGAACTTCAGGTCTTCTGTTCCTAGACGCGTTTTCCGAGTCTGAATTGCTTGGAAACCGGTTGAGAACTGCGATCTGTTATCCGATCTTCGTCGTGTTGGACTTTCTTTCTCTTCGCTCCTTCATCCACGCCGCGCCGGGAACACTGCTCGGAATGAGTGTTACACACAAGAACGTTTTAGGAAACAGCTGGAAATGTAAACGGAACGGCGAGAAAAGCTCACATCACTCAATCTTTAAAGCAACAGTAAACAAAACGAGGCCATTATCATGTTTGAAGCAATTAGTACTGAAAACGTTAACCATTAAAATATAAACTCGCTCATATCCCCGGCGGCGATTTTGATCCGATTTTCGAATTGCAGTGAGCACGGGCAGCAAGGAAATGAAAAGGATCTTAGCATGCTGGCCCACAGCAAGCCTACTCTGAAAGGGCAGATACTATTTCTTTATAACCAGGGACCAAGCCCAGGCCACGATCAAGCAGTGATTGCCTGCAAACTGACACCAGGAACTTTTCTCTTCCAGATTTCGTTAGTTTGTGTTTTTTTAGACTGAAGCTTTTTAGTCCGAATGGCAATTTTAATACTCTTAATCAGGGACTATCTGTCTTTTTTCTTCACTCATCTTGGTCTCTGTTTAAACATGAGGCCATGGCCGGCTTGCCAACCAACTTTAGATTGAGAGTGGGAGTGGTCGAGTGAGTATATCAAACCCGATACCGCTCCCTTTCCCATCGCACAAATGCGGGCATTTCATTTTCTAGAAGAAATGCCAAAAAAGTTTTACTCTCAATGTCATTTTTTATTATCTACCCAAAAATGTTCACAACAGCAAGATTCTTCACTAGAAGAAAACATATGGCGAAAACTTCTTCAGAATATCAAAAATCTTTTGTGTGCACGGTTTATATTCTATGCGCTTATTAAAAAAAAATGGGCCCTCTCATTTTGCTAACAAGCATTAATAACAACTATTTGAGAGCACATTCCGTTGTTGTCAAGTATATCTTTGATGATGGTCGCATTTTCTTTCATTCATTATCCATCACCGTTAGATTCTTACGTCATGTCACATCCCACCAGGATGTTTCCTCCTACATTGGAAAAATTCGGGAGGAAAAAAATGTCCATTCTTTGTCTGGTTTCAGATTAATCGCTGGTGCTTCTGAAAAAAAAAAACAGCAAAAGCTTAAAAAAATCACTCTGATTTTATTCAGCGACAGATTCTTGCGTTAAACTGTTTCCCAAATGGAACAAAAAGATTCGATCACGTGCGAGGAAAAATGATTGTTTATCAAGTATTTTGTCTTCATTTTAGAACTACAGTTCGTTCGTTTGTTTACGTGTGTTAGATTGCTTGTTAATGTTTTCAGGTCTGGGGAAAATCGCAAAACAGGAACAAAGCAGAGGATAAATTGCGTTAATTTTTTTTATCCTACTATGTATAAAAAATTCGGCCACACATCAAACGGCTTCTGCCCATAAAGTTCATTTCGATCAGCCAATATACTGAGATCTCAGTCAGTTCCCCAACATTATTCAGTTTCTCAGTGTATGATCAGGTCATATATTGTTTTGAGAAGTGACCTATAAATTAATGAATCTCTTTTTAATACAGTCTATCAATCTATATAGTCATTATCTCAGTCAACTTCGCAATCGTGTTAGACTTGTATTCACACAATTGTCTTATGGAGCATGCTATAAAGGTCGGCGAATTGGCTTCGTGTGAAATATATGCGCGATGATTAAGGCGGGGGTACACCCGAAAGCCGTATTTTGGCTGGGTTTTATGTTTAATGCAAATATCTCGTTTACGTTTTCAAGGCAATCAAGAATCTCATGCTCATTTCACATATCTATGTTTTGGGTCGTTTTGTAAATTTTTGGTGATTTTAGGTATATTTGGAGATAAATAGTTTTTCTCAAAGGATTAGTAAAATTTATGGAAATAGGAAATTTGGAAGATTTGGTGTTGTTTTAAACTTAGAGTTTGAAGTTAAAAATAGGTAGATACACTCCAAACAGTTGCCCAACAACCTGGGGTGCCATTGTGCGGTCGGGCAACTGTCTGGTGGTGTTCCAAAACCCTTTTTTTCCCTTTAACCCTCTCTTTAAACTCACCAAAATTTCACTGAAATTCGGTGTACCCCCGCCTTAAACTTGGATCCTCCGAGAGAGGTAAAAAAAGTTCACTTTTTTTCAAGAGAGTA
>JAHPZR010034513.1:15000-20000 GCA_019787425.1 Platygyra sinensis
ATACGCTGGTTTCCAAACGAAGGACGCTATTGAGCTGGAAAGCTATAAACAGGTATCAATTTAGCGCCTCTTATGTCTGATGAGGATAAAACCTTTAGTGGCTCTTTAGTTTAGAGTTGAGAATTTCAAGGCCGTACCTAGGATTTTTTGTCTGCGGGGGCAAACTCCACAAACCTTCACAGGGATCTCCCGTATACAGACAGGGTTTCAGGTCGGACGTTTTGTTTTCACCCCTATTAGTTTTCCTGGCGGGAGCAACTGCCCCCCCCCCTGCCCCCCCCGCTATGTACGGCCCTGAATTTGATGACGTCACCTTGCAAACACTCTATATCGAACGTGGCCTCATAGTATTGCTCGTCACAGTGTCCAACGAATTAAAAAGAAGCAGAAAGCTAAACGCACGAGAGCTTGAAATGTGATTGTTTGGAAAGCAGGTCGTACAAAAATTTCAATTTCGTTTGTGCAACAGGAATTTACTCTCTTGAAAAAAAGTGAACTTTTTTTACCTCTCTCGGAGGATCCAAGTTTAAGGCGGGGGTACACCCGAATTTCAGTGAAATTTTGGTGAGTTTAAAGAGAGGTTAAAAGGGAAAAAAAGGGTTTTGGAACACCACCAGACAGTTGCCCGACCGCACAATGGCACCCCAGGTTGTTGGGCAACTGTTTGGAGTGTATCTACCTATTTTTAACTTCAAACTCTAAGTTTAAAACAACACCAAATCTTCCAAATTTCCTATTTCCATAAATTTTACTAATCCTTTGAGAAAAACTATTTATCTCCAAATATACCTAAAAATCACCAAAAATTTACAAAACGACCCAAACATAGATATGTGAAATGAGCATAGAGATTCTTGATTGCTTGAAACGTAAACGAGATATTTGCATTAAAACATAAAACCCAGCCAAAATACGGCTTTCGGGTGTACCCCCGCCTTAATCATCGCGCATATATATTCACACGAAGCCAATTCGCCGACCTTTATAGCATGCTCCATAAGACAATTGTGTGAATACAAGTCTAACACGATTGCGAAGTTGACTGAGATAATGACTATATTAGATTGATAGACTGGTATTAAAAAGAGATTCATTAATTTATAGGTCAACTTCTCAAAAACAATATATGACTGATCATACACTGAGAAACTGAAATAATGTTGGGGACTGACTGAAGATCTCAGTATATTGGCTGATCGAAATGAACTTTATGGGCAGAAGCCGTTTTGATGTAGTGGCCGAAATTTTTTTATACATAGTAGGATAAAAAAAATTAACGCAATTTATCCTCTGCTTTGTTCCTGTTTTGCGATTTTCCCCCAGACCTGAAAACATTAACAAGCAATCTAACACACGTAAACAAACGAACGAACTGTAGTTCTAAAATGAAAGACAAAATACTTTGATAAACAATCATTTTTCTCGCACGTGATCGAATCTTTTTTGTTCCATTTGGGGAAACAGTTTAACGCAAGAATCTGTCGCTGAAATAAAATCAGAGTGATTTTTTTAGCTTTTGCTGTTTTTTTTTTTCAGAAGCACCAGCGATTAATCCTGAAACCAGACCAAAGAATGGACATTTTTTTTCCTCCCGAATTTTTCAATGTAGGAGGAAACATCCTGGTGGGATGTGCATGACGTAAGATCTAACGGTGATGGATATTGAATGAAAGAAATGCGACATCATAAAGATATACTTAACAAAACGGAAGTGCTCTCAAATAGTTGTTATAATGCTGTTAGAAAATGAAGAGGGCCCATTTTTTTTTATAAGCGCATAGAATATCCGGCACACAAATATTTTTGATATTCTGAAGAAGTTTTTGCCAATTTTTTCTTCATTGAAGAATCTTCCTGTTGTGACATTTTTGGTAGATAATAAAAATGACATTGACAGTAAAACTTTTTGGCATTTCTTCTAGAAAATGAAATGCCGTTTGTGCGATGTGAAAGGGAGCGGTATCGTTTGATATACTCCCGACCACTCCACTCTCAATCTAAGTGGTTGGCAAGCCGCATGCCATAATGTTTAACAAGACCAAGATGAGGTGAAGAAAAGAAGATAGTCTGATTAAGAGTATTAAAATTCCCATTCTGACTAAAAAAGCTCAGTCTAAAAAAACACAAACTACGAAATCTGGAGAGAAAAGTTCCTGGTGTCAGTTTGCAGGCAATCACTGCTTGATCGTGGCCTGGGCTTGTCTGGGTTATAAGAAATAGTATCTGCCTTTCAGAGTAGGCTTGCTGTGGGCCAGCAGCAAGATCTTTTCATTTCTTTGCTGCCGTGCTCACTGCAATTCGAAAATCGGATCAAATCGCCCCGGCGATATGAGCAGTTTATTTTTAATGGTAACGTTTTCAGTACTAATTGCTTCAAACATGATAATGGCCTCGTTTGTTTACTGTTGCTTTAAGATTGAGTGATGTGAGCTTTTCTCGCCGTTCTGTTTACATTCCAGCTGTTTCTAAACGTCTTGTGTGTAACACTCATTCCGAGCAGTGTCCCGGCGCGGCGTGGATTAAGGAGCGAAAGAAAGTCCAACACGACAAGATCGATAACAGATCGCAGTTCTCACAGGTTTCAAGCAATTCAGACTCGGAAAAACGCGTCTAGGAACAGAAGACCTGAAGTTCACATAAAGGCACGAGGACTCATAAATTTAACGAAATCCCCAACAAACAGCAAGCAAGTTCGATTGTTTGGTCGTGTGGGATTGTTCCTTCATTGCAACGCCAATGGCACAGTTTCAGGCTCGTTAAATCGGTTGAGTAAGTTTGGTGAGTGTGTCTTTTCATTATCTAATTCCTTTACGACTAAATATTTCGCAAGTCTTTCTCAGTCCAACTCAGAAGGGTGGGAATTTTTTTGAAGATATAGAATAAGTCCGCGGGGTGTGCAAAGCAAAGTTTTCATCATAATTTCCCATCTGATTTGACAAAGATCTTTAATTAAGGTAATTCCTCTGAAATAAAACTGACAATAGATTTTCGCTCAAACTTTGTCCACTGAATATTTATTATATGAAAATTCAATTTTGAAATAAAAAACGGGGGTGCCCATGCTCATTAAGGAGCACTGAGGCATTGAAAATGCACCATTTTGGCATTATTTAATGCTTATTAGAAGAATGCATTTTCAGTAATTCAATAATTGTAAAATCTTTGCGACCTAGACTCTTGAAAACACGCATTAAACTACAGTCATTACATTGTGTCGGACACAAATAAACATTTTAAGTTTGATTTAGACAGAAAGCTGAAGTCTTGATTAAAATTTGAACCAAATTTCTCAAGTTGACATGCGGTTACCAAACGGCAAGCTAGAAAAGACGACAGTGTATCTGCTATTTTCCTTATTTCTTCAGTTTTCAGCAAAAGAAATCAGGTAAGTCTTTTCTCACGCAAAGCTTGTGATAAGTTCATTACGATGACTAGAAGAAAAGGTGGGATGCCCATGCTCGTTGGTGAGCTATAGCCATTTTTCAACTGACAGAGCTCAATATCAAGGCAAATTCGCCATGTTTTCAGTATGCGCGTGCACGAAGGCGCGCTAAATGACGCCATAAATTATGCGCAGAAAGGATGCGCAATGCAAATGCGAGGAATGACCTTAAGAAGCGACCGACATTTGACACGAAAGCAGAATAATATAAGGTGTCAAAACCGCAGAAAAATGCGGATTTTTCAAGAGTTAACTCATGACTCCACATGAAAAAAAAGGTACATGAAGACCTTTTGTTACCAGTCAATAGCTGAAAGTACCTGCAACAATTTACCTCTCCCAAATAGGAGTAGTAGCGACCTGATCTTTGTACTGCGCATGTGCTAGTGCAAATCAGGCCAGCTGACTAAGAAAAATGAATCACAACAAAGGAAGTCAGAGTCATGGAAAGTCAGTGGGGTCCGGGGTGGGGCTAACAGATCACCGCATGAACTGGAAGCTCGTTTTAATGCTCAAGTGTTTGGCTGGCAGTGGCTAAGAAAAATCACGATACATGACTTTCTGCCAGAAAAGGCACTGAGGATTCGGGTTTTTGCCTCTCCGAAAAGTGGCTAACATGAAACGAAAATAAACCAGTCGTTATCCATAGATGATCAGACTCATACAGCCGTGTTGAACTAACGAACATCAAAAGAGTCGTGATACTCTGCTAACTTATAAATAAATATCTATATACAGAACCGACGGATTAAAGAGCTTAGGCGGATTAAATCTATTATTACTTCTAATTTATTGGCAACGTTGTATAAGTGTTTAAATGCCTGCTGTTTGGGAGGCTAGTGTTAGATAATCTAATTTGTTTTCAGATATAAATTGACGATACGGTAGCTTCAAAACTTTGTCTAAATCCTCTTTACAGAAACTTCGAAAAAGAGGCAGCCGCCATTAGGTTAACAACTTCATAGTGCTAGGCTACTACTCACTGACAGTAGAATAAATAACACGGAACGTGGCCAATAAGAAAACAGCATCTGTGATCATAGAACATCGTTTTATAGTGGATTTAAATAGTTATTATGAAGCGTTCCATGAATTCTGACAAGTCAGAAGCTAGGGGGAGTGAAATCATTCCGCAAAGTTAAACGTTCTCCATAGACAGAAAATGCAGGCATTAGAGCATCATCGGTTACTGATTTGATTAACAGACCCTTTACTATCTATGGAGACAGTATTTCTGCCATTGTTTTCCATCGAAGTTATCTTGAACAGAAGTTGCTTCGAACATTCCACATTGCTTTGACGATCATTTTCGCGCCCAGGACAACCCATTTTGGGACCAATTACGTCGGCCAGGGATAAATTGCCGCTAAAGAAAACTGTACATAAACAAATAAAAAAGCGAAAGAGCAAAAAATTATTTCACGCATATTGACGAACTGGATTGCGGTCACAGTTCTAATTTGCCGAATGTATGTTTTCTCGTCTTGAAGTCTTGAAGTATTCGTTATTCGAGGAACAGACAAACATAATGCTGCATTCTTGCAATTGAATTGGCATT
>JAHPZR010034513.1:25000-28373 GCA_019787425.1 Platygyra sinensis
TTTCTTAGTTATAAGTTTTTCTAAGCAACAACAACGAAAAACAATGAATAATTCAAGTGCCTCGGTTTGCGGGTCACTAGCCAAATGATCTTTCCCTTCAGTGATGAATCTAGGTGTGAGATTCTTAAATTCCAACGCCGATGCATTTCCGTCCCAAGCATCAGCAGAAATTTATTTGAAATCGTGTGGAACTGTACACCGAGGAAATTGAAGAAAGGAAATTTAAATTTAAACGAATATGCTGCGGAAATACAACTGAGGTTTTTAGCTGTAGAAGATACAGTTCCTACAGTATTTGTTGTGCATAAGTCTGGAGTCTCCCCTTCCTCTTATTTTTCACAGTGCTTGCATATCGAACATTTTCCAGGTTGTAATCCCGGCCTTATGTGATCAGGTTTACTGGGCTCCAGCGTTTTCTTAATGACAACGAGCTTTAATTCAATTTTGTTTTGGAATCATGACAATTGAACTTCATTCCCAACAATTAGCGATGTAGAGCTCAGCTTGTGACCAAAACAAATACCAGTGCAACTGATGCTTTTGAAAAGTCATTATTAAACTGCATATTTTCATGGTATTTACAGTCTTAACATTTATTTTATTTGGCTTGGTTTTTAATTGAAATATATATAAAGTACAGTCAAACTCCGTTTCATTCCTCTCACTTATTTCAGTGAAGACACTGTAGGGATCGACTTCATATAATTATTCTCATTCCGTCGTGCCCCCATATTTGGGAGCTTAAGCACGCGCGTTTCTGAGACGCGGACGCCAACCGGAAGTGAGCTATTTTCACTTTTAACTTGCCCTCGCACAACCACATCCACATTGCTAAGTATCTCTTCTCTATTAGAGACAAGTAGTATAAAAATCTGGGAGACAAGAGGGTCCTAGCACCCGAAATGTTCTCTTCAGGTTGCCGTCCGCGTCTTTAAAACTCGCTCAGGTGCCAAGAAAAGCTATCGCGTGCTTCTGATTGGATAGTCTGCTCGCTTAGAATATGACTCAATTTAAAGAGTTCCTTTCTGTAGTTGGTATATAAAGTCAAAATTCACTAAGCAAAAACTAAAACCACTACTTGGGAAAAAGATGCGTCTTTATGGAGAGTTTTGACTGTAAAAGATTGAAGACTTAAACTACAACAGCAGTTCTCGTTTTGCTTGAACTTGTAGCCTGTGATACTAAGATCTTTTGCATTTATGTACAGCAGTGAGGCTTGCATTTAAAAAGAGATAACTGCCTACCTAATAGTAAATATAGTTTCATAGATCTGCAAGAAAAGGTCAGCATCCGTCAAAAAAGTACATTGATGGCTGAGAGATTTTCGACATGGCGGTGAAGAGCAGACTAAGGTAGAACTATCTACAATTCAGCCAACTTAAGCACTTTCCTAAATGTTTTTCTTTTTGTGCATGTTATGAGAAAACTTTTATTTATGAATAAGCTATGGACCACCGCGGAACACATATACCGGTGTTCCACGGCCTGATTCATTTGCGCGGATGCGGGGCGTCCTTATATCGTGAAGAGAACATTTTCCTAGGAGTTTTGAAAACCTATTTAGAGCAGTTTTCACTTGACAGTCGAAAGTTACTCGGGTTTACATTGGTTTCGGATCAGTACGTTGCGCGATTGGCTTAAAAAAACTCGCGCCACTTTTTCATCCAATCAGAATGAGTAAAACTAGGCTTAATCGTGACACGCTCGCGCGTGTTTTCCCGCGCTTTGCCGCAGCTATGTCTATTTACCTTGAGTTTTGATTGGTTCTCTGTATTTTCTATGTTTTGTTTTTGATTGGTCAGAGTGATCACTTTGGTTTTGGTGTTACGACATTCAGTTGAAAACTGCTCTATGAAACACAAAATTCTTACTTTACAATTTTGTTCGCGCTAGAGTTTCACCCCATCTCCCGTTTGCCTTGTTTTACGCGATTTTGCTTCGCAAATGCCATTATTCTAACTTTCTCTTCAGTGTTGTTGTTGGGCAGTAAAATAAATTGAACAGACATCTGTCCAGGAGATGAGAGCTTCGGTGACTTGCTTTGGCCGTTCTGTTTGATTCCAAGGAACAAATCGTGGCGCCGATTCTTGAAGTACTTATGCGAAGTGAAGGTGTGGAAATAGTTTTCCTCGTACATGGTCTTGAAAATGCTTTCATCTGAAACTTTTGCCTGGTGAAGACAACAACAACAAGATTAATTTCCCCTTTGGTTTGACAATTGTTTTTTTGCACATTTTTTTAGCTCTTACTAACCGAGCAGGAGGTCTTGACCGAGGTCGAACGCAGTGAGGTCTGTACATACGACCAAGGTCAAGACTTAGCTCTTATTAACCGAGCAGGAGGTCTGTATGGGAGAATCTTGACCGAGGTCGTAAGTACAGACCGAACGCAGTGAGGTCTGTACACACGACCGAGGTCAAGATTCTCCCATACAGAACGACTTAGCTCGGTTAATAAGATGTTTATTAGATGGCAAAAACAACAATTTAATTCGTTTAATGTAACTGGTTTGTACTTAGTGAAAGTTTGCTTGCAAACGGTGATGACCGGCCGAATTTAATTCTTCCAAAGTTTGCTCGTCCTCTTTACTTTTTTTTTCATTAGCTTTTTGGCGCTTACAGAAATAAATATTCTTAGATGAAAACAGTCGATGATTTTGCATTTTAGTCTGCAACTTTTTCGCTTCAAAACATAACTGCTCTAGCTGCCGGTCTAGATGGGAAAATCTAGACCGCGGTCAATATCCATTTTAGCCAATCAAATTAGTGAATTTGGTAGTTCCCAGTCCTTGTGAGACAGAGCCATATAATAATCTCCCATACAGACCGACTTTAAGTCGGTTTATTATATGACATAAACAGGAACAATTTAATTCGTTTAATGTAACTGGTTTGTATTAACTGACATTTTGCTTGGGAGTGGCGATCAGACGAATTTAATTCTTCCAAAGTTTGTTTATCCCCTTTACTCTTTTTCTCATCAGCTTTTTGGCGCTTACAGAAATAAATATTGTTAGCAATGATTTTGCATTTTAGTTTGCAACTTTTTCACTTCAAAACATTACTTGTCTAGATGCCTGACCAGATAAGAAAATCTATACCGCGGTCAATATCCATAGCCAGGAGCCCATTAGCCCATTTCAGAAACGTGAGAGGACTGGGGCGAGTTTCCTATATTGATTGGATGGAAAATCTAAACATTTCAACTGAAATTCTACTGAATGATAAGCTATCCAACCAAGTTTTTCAGCGGAAAATTGTGCAAATGGGAGCCTTGCAGAAGTGGCAAAATTCCATACCTTATAATTTTGTGGCTTGTCTACCCAATCCATACAAACTCTCTATTTTAGGTGACATTTGAAGAGCTACCAATT
>JAHPZR010034514.1:0-14662 GCA_019787425.1 Platygyra sinensis
TTACTCTTCCCAGTCGAGAACGCGACACCCACGAATTTTTTTGCCGCCTTTGGAGTAACGTTTTTGATGCCCGCAAGTTTGTTTCAAACCGATCACGTGGTACTTTGAAATGCACCACGTGAGGACATTTTTTTTCTGTGTGGCGTCATGACTTTTTCGTGCTTAGTGATGTTCATTCACCGCATGTTATCTTCAAGTGGAAAGCTTACCGGGCGATGTGCGTCTAAAGAAAAACACTCCGAACGCGTCCTGATCATATTTTATCCTCAGCTGATAAATTGCGGCCATTCGGACAGTTCTCTACGGCAGACAAAAGCCACGGTAAGCTTTCCTCTTGAAGATAAACATGTTGTGAATGAACATCACGTAGCACGAGAAAGTCACGACGCCACACAAAAAAAAATGTCTTCACGTGGTGCATTTTAATGTACCATGTGATTGATTTGAAACAAACTCTCGGCATCAAAAACGTTACTCTGAAGGCGGCAAAAAATTCGTGGGTTGTCGCGGTCTACTGGGAAGAGTATGGGCCGGGCAACATGACGCCAAATTAAAATCAAAGAAATATATAATCAACAACAACAAGAAGCTTTATTACCAAATAAAAAAGTTAAACTTTTACAGTATGATATATTAATACAAAAAAGGCAATGTTTACTCGGGATAACTAAAAAGCTAATCGAGCTGACTAAAACTAAGTAATGTTTGAATATAGTAGGTAGGCGGCACTAAAACTTGAGCTAAGTAATTAATTAGTCCAATAAAATAGAGATGAAAAGAAGAAATAAAAAATAAATAAATCAAGTACTTAACAAAGAAGTTGGTAACGTATAGGGTTATCAATAAATTTGTGATGCAACTTGGAGTATTAGAAATAATATCTGAACAGGGTGCATGTCATCAGGGGTCCGTATAATAGCCTAACGTGTGAGAACTGATCAGTGCAATGAAAGATATTTAAAGAATACCGCTTTTTGTGGTACTGCCTGTGAAATTTTCTTGATACCTAGAGTCCAAAATGTTGCCGATTTTCAACGAGAAAAGAAAGCATGTTCACTTGACCTTCCTGTAAAATAAGTGAAATGATTTTTGTCATGCGAAGGTTTTAGAAGTTCTGCAGTTTTGTTATTGTTAAGGGAGACCATCTAATCAATTAAGGCCCCGCCCACACATTACGCCGGAGAAGTTCACAAACACTTTATTTCTACGGTTTAAACCTACCGTCCCCCGGGGGAGGTACTCCCTTATATGGCTATATAGGTATGTGCAGCCCCAAAGGGTATGGTTTTTTCAGCTGTTTTGCTCATAAATAGGGTTCGATTTTAAACTAATTATGGCCATTTTTGTCATAAATTGGGTATGGTTTTTGTTCTCCAGCCTTGATATGGGTATCTTTTTTAAGCCGAGAAACCAGGTTTTCATCATTATCGAAAAGGAAATCAACAAAAGTCTTTCATAAATTGTGTTCCGTGGTAATTCAACATTGGAGTGAACTAGGGATCCAATTATAACGCAAGGTCTGAAACAGGATTTTGATGTTGGTTCAGGTCAGAAAATAGGGTTTCGAGCTTTTGGTCAGGTCATAAATAGGGTAAGGGTTTTGGGAAGCGGGACACCACCCCCCACCCAATTTTTCTGGGAGTTCCCCCACCCCCCCCTCCCCCGGGTACCGTCCATGGTAAATCCGTCGCGAAAATGCAGCTTTATTTTCTACGGTTTGGCTACCGTCCACAGTAATCCGTCACGAAACGGACTTTTCGAAAACACACTGCAAGCCGGAGGAATCTGAGAACACCGGCTTTTCAAGGGACCCAACAAATATTAAGCTTTGTTTTTAATTTAATCTTCAGATCTGCTACAATTGATAATCGTTTTGAAAGCAGCTGCAACTGTAAACAAAATTGGTCATTGATAAAATGAGTTTCATGTTTTTTTCTTTTTTTTGCGGTTTCGAAACTTTCGTTTCTGTCTGGCTTTATAACAAAACCAATTAGGTAAAGAAGCCAGATTGAACATGGAATCAATGTAATGTTTGTCTTTCAAATTATAAACAGAGGTAAACAGAATTACTATCTCACACACGCACGACAGTCGTGTACTCTTTGCGCTAAAAAATTAGCAAACGTAATAGCCTGCGAAAACAGCTTCTTCTTCGTCTCCCTGGCGGGAGCGAAGAAGGACGGCGAAGAAGGACGGCGAAGAAGGACGGCTGTTTTCGCAGGCTACAAACGTAACGACACTTTTTTAACTTTGCTGCATTCCTGTCTGTTATCGGTAAAATACCATACCGAAAATATGTTGTCAACAGATAAACCCCTTTTCTTAAAAGAGCTTTAAATGATACAGTTTGTTCAAGACCGACGCTTCTCAAGTTGTCTCCTCGTGATTCTGCACTCTGCCGAAAATTGACAAAGCTAATACGAAAAAAGTCTCAAGTTTTCGTAAGTTAATAATTAGAACTTGGGAAACAGCACTTTCTGAGCTGAAAATGCTTAGTCCAGAACAAGCAAAGATTCTTATCGCTAATATGACCACGACAAACAAGTTTGCAGAGCGCAATTAAAACAACAAATTAATTTCTGATTACCGACTAGTCCAGTGCCTGTGTGGCGGATTAAAGAGGCTCCTTCATTACAAACAAATCATCATTGGGTAAATTCTTTTATAAAATGACGATTTATACTTCAAAACCAAAGGACGCATAATCGTTGCGTTAAAAGATTGCGGCAACAACACCCTAGCTTGGTGGTCCTTTGTTCATCCGTGTTTTGCGCGCCTCAGAAGCTCCGAGGTTCTCGGATTTTAAGTGATGGGGAGATGCGAAAGATTTTGCGATATTTAGGGCCTTAAATTAATACAGGGGGAGCCAGTTTTGGGAGTAGTGTGAGTATTGCAGAAGTCTCAGTTATCGTAACTTGTAGAATAGCCCTTTTCACGGTTAGCCCGAAATTGCCTCACATACATGCTAGATTTTATTGTAATGCAAATGAGCAGGGTTAACCGTGAAAAGGGCTATTTTGTGCAAAATAATTCATTAGACATACTGCAATAAAAGTGGTTAATTATGACCTTCGGGCTTTAAATCATTTTGCCCTGTTTCATATCGTTCCTTCTTATAAATGGTTAATTTGTTTGGTTAACAGTTAATTTGTTTTGAAAGAGATGGAAAGATCATGAACATACATACCGTTGACGTACATACATATATGGCACAATAGTTTTTTTTAACATTGTACTGACATTTTTGGAATTTTCAGACATTTTTCAGGCATGGAGTGTTTTTTTAAGCTTTTAATAGTTTGGCACATGGGAATGTTTTGATTAAGCCCGACAGAGTATTTTCCCTCAACACACCACAGTGGCCGGCCATTCTATAAGTATTATCTTATTAATTCCTTCAAGTATATACGCAACGCAATTGTTGACCTTTTAATCCAGTCTGATCGTCTAAGTATCTCGAAGCAAACTTGGCACGTACAAACAGATTAACCGAGCAGCGGCACGCGCTGAATCGACACTCAAGGCTCAGTTTTCACTGGCGCATTAATGAAACAAAAAAAAACAAGCATAAACATTAAGAGAGAACGCTGAGGATAAAGGACATAATGACACACGCAAGCTCGGGTTAAACAGGATGCTCGATACCTGATCATTCTCGTCAAATTCAAATGCGTGACTCGGGTCCTGGGGACGAGAATACGTACCAGACCTACATTGGTCTAGTGTTTCCTCTAGTGGCACATTTGGGCCAAAAAAGGTACAAGCATGGCAATGGAACAATGTGCTCTTTAGATGTCTCCTCCCTATTTACAAATGTGCCACTAGAGGAAAGACTAGACATTTGTCTTGACAAATTGTGTTCTTTTGCTGATCCTCCGCCTTTACCCAGGGTTGTTTTACGCAAACTATTGGAATTTGCCACCAAGAAGAGCCACTTTCTTTTTGACGGAAAATACTACAACCAAATCGATGGTGTTGCCATGGGTTCGCCACTGGGCCTTGTCTTAGCCAACATGTGTCAAAGACCCCTTTAGTTTCGCGGATTGGGTAGAAAGTACAAGCATGATTCAGTACCCTACAGTATGTCACTGATTTGATTCTGGTGCTAGGCAAATACGGCTTATATATCATAGAGGTTTAAAAATATTCAGTCAAGTCCGAAATAAAATCACAGATAACGTTAACTCTTAAAGTCAATGTTCAGTCCTGCATTCAGGCATCATCGGAGACCCAGGGGCAGATAATTGGGTCATGAGGAAGTCTAAGAGGCGAAGTTTACAAGAACGAAAGAGGAGCCCCTGGGATTCTTCTCTGAGCCGACCAGTTCCAAAACCAATTTAAACCCTTGTCCGTGATTGGGAAAAAAATATTTTTGTGCCTAATCAGAGTCAAGCCCTTTTCGTGTTACTTTCGTGATTTCTTATTCGAAGGTGTTCACCTGCAAACTGTTTGATCGCCTGTTCGCCATTTATTTACTCGTCCGCCTCGTGCAGGAGAGTCTCCCTCGATCGAGATGTGCCAATGAAAGGGGAACCATGAAACCGAAAAAATCTCCAAATTTAGCATGTTTGTAAACCAACCTGAAAAAAGCATCAAACGAGAAAATCAGACTGTGGACTTATCGAAAATTAATTCGTGAACTCCAGAGTATGATAATTTTCGAGTCGAGTCCATGCACCTGGGCCATTTTCGTTCGCCGTGTAGCCTCTCTTGTGTCAGCAGAAATAGCTTTATCAGACGTGGGAATTTCTCCTGCACGAGACGGACAAGTAAATAAATGGCGAACAGGCGAACAAACAGTTCGTCGGTGAACACCTTCGAATAAGAATTCTCAAAAGTAATACGAAAAGGGCTGGACTCTGCTGGACTCTGATTGGGCACAAAAATATTTTTGTCACAGGCAAGGATTTTACAGTGCGGACACTCGAACCATGAACGCTATGGCTTTTTTTTCACTTATTTTAATATTTTTTTCCCCACTAGCCATTAACAGCCGCGAGTCGATGCAAAGGCCGAGACTTTTTTCCTG
The DNA here is from genome assembly GCA_019787425.1 of Platygyra sinensis. Taxonomy (NCBI): domain Eukaryota; kingdom Metazoa; phylum Cnidaria; class Anthozoa; order Scleractinia; family Merulinidae; genus Platygyra; species Platygyra sinensis. Next base: position 5,030 of record JAHPZR010034514.1, read on the forward strand.
ACTTTTTCCACGTTATTTTCAGTGGTGCCATGATTTCAAACAACGGCGGAGACATTTTTCCAATTTTTTTATTCATCACGGTTGTTCCGCTTCTTTACAATAGCGGCATATTTTACCAGTGAAACTATAATGGCGCTTTCTGATGGAAATATTACTACGTTTTTTTCATTCAAAACAAGGAACAAATGAAACGCAACATATTTATTTCGGCGGCAGACGTAAAACAACATTTGGAACACAACATAACATTACACTGTTCAGCCTGACTGTTTACAATTGGGAAAACAACATCAGCATTATAATGGAATCTTCAAAGAGATGAGTTACTAGTCACTTAGTACAGTTTAGCGCTTGAAGTATGAGTCTGGCAAATTATATGCCGGCCAAGTAGTGTCAACAGAAGGCAAATCGTAAGATTGCGGCGGGTTGGGTTGGTTAAGATGCACATTTACATTTCCTCGCTTATATTCTTCAATTTTCGCGTCGGAGGAAGGGACGTGTTGTTGTCCACATAGTTTTGAACAACTTTATTGACATAGCCAATACTAACTCGCGCTGTGCCTGAAATTTGCCTTTGGGAAAATCCCTGGTGGTGGAGATCAAGAATTCTCTCGCGATAAATATTTGGTAACGCGCTTCCATTGTCGTAGATGCCTTGTTGTTGATTAATCCTGAGATTACACTGACCTAATTATTTCAAGACAAATAATGGAAAGCGGTCAGTGTAAAACGCAGACTGCAGACTGCAGACTGCAGACCGGGGGTAAAATGCAGACTAAGGGTAAAATGCAGACTGCAGACTGCAGACCAGGGGTAAAATGCAGACTGAGGTTTAAATAAAATATTGATAATAAAAATCCACGAGAATAAAATACGGATCAAATGAAGACCTGTAGCCTGCGTAGCTGGCGGGATGCGTGAGCGGGCGAGCGGGCCGCCATATTCCGTCGCGGGCGAAGCCCGCGAGGAATTCGCGAGCGGCGAAGCCGCGAGTGAAATTCAACTCGACTCTTCACCAATCCTCTCACGGCCTCGCCACTCGTGTTCTCGGCTTCGCAACCAATTGCACTCGCGCGCCAAATCCCGCCAGCTACGCAGGCTAGAAGACCTGCGAGTGTTCGTACGCGTACCCGTAATATTTTTTTTCAAAAATCGCGAAAACTCAAGCCAAAAGGCGTTTACCAGCCTAAGTCAAACATTATACTATTAACCTCGAGTTCTGGGGTTTTGCTAAAAGCAGGCCCGCGGTCCAGCGGCCCGCGGCCCACGGCCCGCAACGGCCCAGCGGCCCGGCGGCCCGAAGGCCCAGCGGCCCGCCACGGCCCGACGGCCCGCGGCCCGCGGCTCGTCAAGGCCCGGCGGCCCACGGCCCACGGCCCGCGACCCGCGGCCCGCGGCCCGCGATGGCCCAGCGGCCTGGAGGCCGGTGGCCCAGTCCTGATTTTCAACAGTTTTTTTGTCCAGCGGTAAATCCACGCGCACGCACAGATCTGCATCGGGTTTCAGCGTGCAAAATGGACGACGGTGAGTTCAGTTCAGTGCCATTTTGATAATCATTTCAGTCTTCTCCCCCACTAACTTTTAGTGGGGGAGAAGAGTTGGGTGACGACCCTGATAACGGCTGTGAAGGAGACTATACCTGGCGACACTCGACGAACTGCTAGCGACTTGCCATGTCGGACCCCGGCGACTCAAATTTGGCGCCAAAATAGAAGCTTCGAGACGCAAACTTCTTCATATTTTTCACATTTTAAGAACTGATAGGGTTTTGACAATTATAAATCCCTTTTCGTGAATATTTAGTGCCATCTCCAGCGACAAAAGTTGGCTGGCTTCAATGCCTTTCCTGTAAACTTACATTGACGTCAGGACAGGAAAGTTTTTCCCGCCTGCTGAATCCTGATTGGTCAATTCAAATTTCCCCCGCGCCGACCGTACGCAAGGAAGCAACGAAAGAAAGGATCGAAAAGGACTGAAATGATTATCAAAATGGCACTGAACTGAACTCACAGTCGTCCATTTTGCACGCTGAAGCCCGATGCCGATCTGTTGATGCGCGTGGATTTACCGCTGGACAAAAAAACTGTTGAAAATCAGGACTGGGCCACCGGGCCTCCAGGCCGCTGGGCCATCGCGGGCCGCGGGCCGTGGCCGCCGGGCCGTGGCGGGCCACGGACCGCGGGCCGCTGGGCCTTCGGGCCGCCGGGTCGCTGGGCCGTGGCGGGCCGCGGGCCGCTGGACTGCGGGCCTGCTTTTAGCAAAACCCCCCCATTTTGTTGAACCAAGTTTCGCACAAGGACCCGAGCTAATCGTAATTCGATGCATGCATCTTACCTTTGTTTACGTGTCGGCCATTTTGAATTTTGTTTACGCGATCAGGTCTGGGACCGACCAATTCTTGCAGCGTATTTCCTTCATCCTGTTTCCATCGAGAAAGTCTTAATTCATAACGTTCAAACCACCGCGTGTCTTTGTTGCTTCAAATGGCCTTGGAATTGTTCGGAACACAAGGCAAGCAAAACACGACAGCACAACAAGAGGGCAAGCTAAACTTGTAGGTATCGAGCATAGTTTGTGAAGGCATTCAATCTTTGTACTCGACTTAAATGCTGTTTAATTTATCAAGAGGTTTGTGAATTGGTATTTGCTGAAAGGTGACAGTTGCCTATCCAAACACGAGAAATTATAACATTTCGGCGTTCTCAAATAATCGTAAGTATGACCATGACATTTTCCAGGTACGATCACTCTATTTTGGTCTATTTTATCCTTATGACTCGTTTTTTAATTATCAATATTTTATTTAAACCTCAGTCTGCATTTTACCCCTGGTCTGCAGTCTGCAGTCTGCATTTTACCCTTAGTCTGCATTTTACCCCCGGTCTGCAGTCTGCGTTTTACACTGACCGTAATAGAAAGTCATTTTTTCGTTCCCCAAAAGAGCTTAAATTCAACAAAAGTATCTAAAAATGCATCTGTATAGATGAAAGTAATACTTACTAGCATAATTTGCTGGAGCGTAGGCCATTTCGAGCTATTTCGCGGTGAACTGAAAAACTGGGTCTGACTTCTGTGAACGCAAATTAATTCGCGCCAAAAAAAAAAGCCGTTAACGTTATTCAGTGGAATACATGTGTAACCGCGCACCGAAAAACGTCTCAAACCTGTAACGTGGAACGATAAAAACACGGAAAAAAGGAGAAAAAATGTCTGTGCCATTGCTTCGATTCGCAAATGTGATTGGTTTGTTCTGGAAAAATTTTAAAAATAACTACAAAATAAGTGAAAAAAAAAGTACAAATAAAGTGAAAATAAAGCCATAGCGTTCATGGTTCGAGTGTCCGCACTGTAATTGGTTTCGGAACTGGTCGGTTAAGAGAAGAATCCCAGGGGCTTCTCTTTCGTTCTTGTAAAGTGGGCTGCTTCGACTTCCTCATAACCCAACTAGGGAGTTTTAGCAAACCACGACGGCGACGGCAACGGGAACGCCACCAAACAAAAGGTTTAATGAGTATAACAATAGCTGAGCACGTGCGTTTTGAATCTTGGTAGCGGAGCTCCGGCAGCCTGGAGGGCCGCCAAGCGGAGCCCCATACCCATCAAACCTATAGGAATGGCCATCTGCCCTATCATTGTTCATTTTAGTAATTAGCGCGCGCGCTCGATGCATGACGTGGCATGTGAATTTGCTTGCGCAGTATATGCGCAGAAACAATTAGCGCGAACGTCCTTAAGGCTATAACTCTGCACATGTATGCTTCAATTGGACCAAATTTGGACAATACTCTTAGGGGGCAAATATAGTCCAGCTCATGACGTCATCGTACCACGCCCAATGTCACGTGACCAGAACCAGAAAAATGCATTTTACCTGAATGGCTTACACCTTTTTCCCGCATTTTTTGTACACTAACAATTCTGAGGCCGTTTCGAAGAAATTTAAGCATGCGTTTTGGCTTATGATAAAAAATAAAGAATTGCGCATAATTTTTTTGTTTTCCATTTTTTCGCAAAACCCATGCTTGAATTCCGAGAAAATATGACGTTCTTTCGAATTGTTTTAAAATCCAGCAATTACAATTATCTCTCGAGGAGAAAAGTTCTTTTTTCGCGGCACCGGAAGTAATGACGGAAGTTTTAGTGGCCTGGTACCTAAGCATTGTTGGCCAGGTTGCTAAGGCAACTTACATTCGTTGGTCGGTGGGAATACGCAATTTAACAAATTGACGTCAGTTTTTCATGCGTCTGACCTGTTATCGATCATGAATTTCGTCATAACATTGTCAAAGTAGCACACAAACTGCAGTTACAAACATGACAATAAAACGCATGTTGGAAAACAAAATTATTTAACTTTAACTTGACGTTTCGTATGTTTCTACATACATCTTCAGAAGTGACCGTTAGTAATACAAGTAGCAACTCACTTCTGAAGATGTATGTAGAAACATACGAAACGTCAAGTTAAAGTTAAATAATTTTGTTTTCCAACATGCGTTTTATTGTCATGTTTGTAACTGCAGTTTGTGTGCTATTTCTCATTAAGCTACGATGGCCAAAGAAAAAGAATTTTTATGATATTGTCAAAGTAGCTGTGGAGGCGATAGCCGAGTGGATCCGCTGGCTACTTTGACAATATCATGACGAAATTCATTGTCAATAACTGGACAGACGCATTAAAAACTGACATCAATTTGTTTTTTTACAATAACAAATTGTCGAATTGTCCGCTCTCGCTCGCTGACGTGTCGCATGAATTACAAATTCATGTGTCTGTCCGCATATTGACTATAAAAAATTAACCAATGAACACGCGTGAAATTCTGCAGTTATCTTAAAAAATAATTTTTGTCAGTCGAGAAAAATGGGGCGAGAGCAAAAAGGAAACGTTTCCTTCCTTCCCCTCCCCCACCCCCTCCTTCTTATTTTTGCTCTCGCCACATTTTTCGCGCGGGCAAAATGCCGAAAACCCCGTTTCTTCGCTCTTTGCTCCACGGAAACGCTTGCTACGCAGACTAGCGCCGGAGCTATAGTGGCCGCGAGTCGGATAAAAGCCGTCGAACTGGATTTTTTCTCCACGTCGAACTGCTTCAGTTCTTCCTTTTTGCTCCAGTCGGCGATCCTTTTTGAGTTATTTTTTTGTAAAAAAAAAATACCTCTTAGTCGGCGCGTCGAGTATGTTATACATACATACATACATACTTTATTCGTCCCAAATGGGCTCGTCCCAAATGGGCTGTTATGGACGGGTCAACGGGTCAGTGAGTGAGAGATGTATGTATGTCACACCAATCAGATCGGATCTACTATAAACAGCCAATCAAATTTCTTGTTTTAAAAGTAAATGGTACATGAGAAGATTTGATCCCGATACAGTTCAGAACGGCCATATTTATTCTTCTGTAAAAGAGGAGGAAGTATTCATATATTGGGTTTACTTCGGAATTTCTGTGGGTTAGGCTGAGGATTTTAGTTATGGACGAGATGAGCCTTGAGGTTTGAAACAGTGCGTGAGGTAGTTGTATGCAAATGGCGAGATGTTTTTATTTTTAGTTACAAAGGTAACTTGATATTTTTGTTTTTCACAAGGAGCAATTCAATTAGACGTCACGCATCGTTGCTTCTAGTTTTTACGAAATGTTTTAGATTTTGATTTGAAAGAGTTCGAACGTTTACAATAGGTACAGCTAACGATTGTTTGTTCTTGTTGCGTGCAAATATAACGAGATATTTTTATTTTTTAGTTACAAAGGGTAATTTGACACTTTGTTTTTCACAAGGGAGTAAATTCAATTAGAGCTGACACATCGTCACCACTTATTCCCAAGAGATGCTTGCAGTATTTTTAGTTACAAATGGTAACTTGACACTTTTGTTTTTCATATGGGAGAAAAATGCTTGCTATTTTTAGTTACAAATGGTAATTTGACACTTTTGCTTTTCATATAAGAGCAAATCGTTCGCACAAGATGTTTGCTATTTTTAGTTATAAATGGTAACTTGACACTTTTGTTTTTCATATGGGAATAAATTAAATTAGACTGTCAATGTGTCATAGGGTTTTTTTTCTCTTTCTATTTTCGGTGAACTAGTGTTGTGTAAAAAGGGTAAACTTAGGACTCCTATAAAATACGAAAAGTTCTCTTAATTTGAGAATTTTTGAGCGCAAATTCCTCTTGGGGGTTGAAAGGGCTATGAGATCGGCGAGTGACAGGGAGTTATGCATGTGCGCGTGTCACACCAATCACGGTGTGGGTTCTATCAAAGAACGAATCAAATTGCCTGTTAGAACATAAGATGGTATCAGCATTAATCTGGAGACATGTCAGATTATTGTACGTTGTTCAGTTAAATATTTGATGGCTTACTATTAAGCTATTTTACCATTACCGATGCAACATGGCATGTACATCATAAATTCCCAGTTTCTTTCTTGCTGTACATCGCAACCAAAAAAACTTAACTAAATCATTACTAATAGAAAATATACTGCAAAGGTTGGTCAAGACAACGTGGACATAGGCGTTGTTACAATATTTCGGCTGGCCAACACCAGCCTTCTTCAGGTTTATTGAATGGATAAATGCTGCTTACAGATCTTTATATTCACCGGAAATGACATAAAAAGGCTACGTGATGTGTAACATTAATAAAAAAGGAAATGCATAAAAGGTAATAATACATGATAACAAGGTAAAATAAACAAAAGAAAATTAAAAACTGCTAAATTAAATTACATTTCATCTCTTCTGTTAAGGCCTGCAGGCTCCAGTGTTTTTCCTCTGTGTATGAGGAATGCCTCACGAGCCTTTCTGATGGAGTCCCGACTAGTGTGCAGTTGTTCGAGCGGTATAAGGATCATGTGATCCTCCGCGTGACCACTAGTCAGGAAGTGTCGTGAAACCGCAGTGGGGGTATAACTACAAAAGGGGTTTATAATTGGTCGCCTATGTTCATTAAAACGGTCTTTAAGACGACGTTTGGTCTCTCCGATGTACTGAAGATTACATTTAGTGCACTGAATCATGTAAATAACATTAGAGGTTTCACAAGTAATATGTGATTTGATTTTAAACGTTTGTCCAGTACTATAAAAAGTATATTGATTACGGCCATCCTCAATAAAAGGACAGACGGTGCAACTAGTTTTATTGCACCGAAACGAGCCGGATGGAGACCTAGATTGGTCGGTGTTAGTAGGTTCCGGCAATTTAGCTCTAACTAGAATGTCACTAATGTTTTTACAACGCCGGTAGGCTACTAAGGGGAGATTAGTAAAAACATTTTTACTAATCTCCCCTTAGTAGCCTACCGGCGTTGTAAAAACATTAGTGACATTCTAGTTAGAGCTAAATTGCCGGAACCTACTAACACCGACCAATCTAGGTCTCCATCCGGCTCGTTTCGGTGCAATAAAACTAGTTGCACCGTCTGTCCTTTTATTGAGGATGGCCGTAATCAATATACTTTTTATAGTACTGGACAAACGTTTAAAATCAAATCACATATTACTTGTGAAACCTCTAATGTTATTTACATGATTCAGTGCACTAAATGTAATCTTCAGTACATCGGAGAGACCAAACGTCGTCTTAAAGACCGTTTTAATGAACATAGGCGACCAATTATAAACCCCTTTTGTAGTTATACCCCCACTGCGGTTTCACGACACTTCCTGACTAGTGGTCACGCGGAGGATCACATGATCCTTATACCGCTCGAACAACTGCACACTAGTCGGGACTCCATCAGAAAGGCTCGTGAGGCATTCCTCATACACAGAGGAAAAACACTGGAGCCTGCAGGCCTTAACAGAAGAGATGAAATGTAATTTAATTTAGCAGTTTTTAATTTTCTTTTGTTTATTTTACCTTGTTATCATGTATTATTACCTTTTATGCATTTCCTTTTTTATTAATGTTACACATCACGTAGCCTTTTTATGTCATTTCCGGTGAATATAAAGATCTGTAAGCAGCATTTATCCATTCAATAAACCTGAAGAAGGCTGGTGTTGGCCAGCCGAAATATTGTAACAACGCCTATGTCCACGTTGTCTTGACCAACCTTTGCAGTATATTTTCTATTTTTAAAGTTTTTTGGTCTGGTCACGATCTATTTTGATCCAACGTAGAGCAAGTTTTGATCGTACACGGTTTCTGCAGTGGTTTAATCCTTAAAAAGTTTTAAATCATTACTGTTAACAGTTCTACGAATGCTCCTATCACACAAAAATAACTCTTGCACGCTTTGCGTGCCTATGTTTACGAACGGTGCACTGAGTGAAACTGACGTGATCCAGACCGAGAGTCCCGAAAATGTTGTGGTAATCTTTGAAATATTGCCCATTGACAAGGAATGAAAGAGCAACGAAATTACGTCCTGCAGATCTTGGGCGAGTTGTGGCTTTCATGACAGGAAAGGTACTCTTCAAGTTGACTTTTTTCGCGCATCGACTACACTCGAACTAGAACCCTTCAACTGTGTTTTGTTTCACCGAACAAATTCGAATTCAGTTTCTTTTTCACAGTCACAGTGTTGTAGATTACTTAACTAAGTTTACCGTTAAGTAGGTTCTCAAGCGAGGTTGCTGTTGTATTAGGAGAAGTTGTCTATCACAAATTTCGAGCTCACCAGTATTAGTCAAGGTTTCTATCCGGCTGAGTGGTTAGCACTTTTGATGTACAGATGAAATTCTGAAATAGAGCTGCTTTCAAAAATAATTTACAAGCCTCCTTGCTCACCGTCTGCTGGCCTCTGCTGCTCCGTGCTGTCTTTGGTGAGTGGTTGCAATTTAGTGGCCTCGATAGCTTTGTTGTATTATATCTATCTCAAACAGTGGGTTTTCTCAGGTTCGTAACGGACGTTTCACGGACATAGGTCCACAACGGTCGCACAGGTTTTTATCGCAAAAGACTTCAGGGAGTTTCGGAGTGCGGCAAAAAGGGCCACGGACACAGAGTTTGCCAGTGTAGTTATAGCGTAATACTAACTTTAGTTTGTGTCTCCGCCTCTTTGAGATTCTTCGATTCCTAACCTGACACTGCTGGCAATCGTGTGGCTGTTCGCCTTTTTCGAAATTTTCCGCCATCAACATGCAGCCATCGCGGCGGTCTTTTCTGTTAATACAGTCCGTCCTACGTGTGGATAGAAAGTTTTCAAGCAAAACAGCATTAAGTTTAAAAAATAAAGGCACCATCTGGCTGGGGCATGTTGTAACCGTAAGAACAACATTAATAAAAAAAAATGTAGGCAAAAAGTGTTTTGTGATGTTGGTTCCAGCGAAGGTAAAAAAGTTAAACAGCGACTTGAATCGGCCGACGGGCCGGCGCCTGAAAGAAAAGCGCGCGAAAAAAATTTTTGGCTGACCGGATAGTGGAATTTGCACCTGGGTAGCAAACCGTGTAGCTTAGCAACGAGTATACTTTAAGGCGCTCACACATGCTTTTGTTGCTTTTGTAAAGTTTCGAATTCACTACAACTGGAAGGTCTTGTGACCTGCCCTCGTTCCCAGACGTCTCTCTCATCAGCGCTGCGAAGGTTGGTGTCCCCAGTTTTCTCGTGTTTCGAGCTCGCCTGCTTGTGACTGAAATCGCAGCGCCCTGAGAATGGTGACACACAAGGGGGGGGAGG
>JAHPZR010034515.1:0-5000 GCA_019787425.1 Platygyra sinensis
ATGTTGATGATGACTCAGGTTTTGTTTCTGTTTTGATCAACAGGTATTGGATATGCAAGTGTTGTCATAGTGCAGTTCCTGAACATTTACTATATTGTCATACTTGGCTGGGCTTTGTTCTATATGTTTGCCTCATTTACTTCCAAACTGCCATGGTCTCACTGTGACAATCCCTGGAATACACCACAGTGTGTTGATTTAACTGGGACACCTGGCCCAAGCTCTTCAGGAAATGGACAAAATAGCTCTGGAATGGGAATATTGAATGATACAATCAATGGCACTCTATCACCTCTTCTTGAAAAAGTATCTGCCAGCCAAGAATATCTAGAGTATGTCAACACTAGTTGATTTTCCTAATAATTTGTTCATTACATAATGTTCCCTACATTTAATATATCTGTTGGTAATGTGAGACTGGCATGCTGTTCCACTTTCCTGCTATTGAATGCTGTTAAGCTCACCTGACTTATTGGATTTTAAATGGCATGAATAATGGCTAATTTACATAATTTTTAAAATTATATTAGGGTCAGTTCCTTTCAGCACTAGATTGAAAAATTATGATTTGGTCCCAAAAACTGGTTTTTGGCTTGATTTTCTGTATATCAGTATCTTTGGAAACACCTTTTCATTTCCTGGCCATGCTAGATTGACTAAAAAGTACATCTCACCTTTGTTACTTTTAACAATTTGCTCAGGCGTCGAGTTTTACGAATCAGTGGTGGTTTAGATGAACCAGGAACAGTCAATTGGGACCTTGCATTATGTTTGTTACTTGGCTGGATAATCTGCTATCTTTGTGTGTGGAAAGGTGTTAAATCTACTGGCAGAGTAAGTTTACTGTAATAATAAAGCACTTTTGATGCACTGTAGTTGACAAAAATTGTCAATATTATTTCTTTTTTTGAGAAGTGTTGCTTATGTTGCATTTTTCTATGAGTTGCTTTGTTAGAGATATTTTATTTTAGGGTCTTAAGTTTATATTTTCTGGATGTGAATTTATTGAGGAGATGAAGTACATGTAAGTGGAAATAAGTTTTGTTCCAGACACCACGACACCTACCTGAAAGGCAGCACACAATGATTGGTCCAAAAGAAGATCTTCAGTGAACAGTTGTGAACAGCTGTGAACTGTGAACTGCATTGTTTGAAAATCAATAATTATCAGGATAATCTTTTTTTGATTTGTGATTCAAATTATATTTATTATTTTATTGTTGTTAATGAGGGAATGCAAGCGCGAAAACTGGAAGTATTGCTCCATGCAGAGAGTTTTGTCCGCAGTTAGCGATGGCTTGAGTTCCTGTCATAGAAAGTGTTGCTCAGTTGCCATCTCTTCTTCTGAGACATCTGGTTAATTGCATTGTCAGATCTGTGTCCAATGTAATGTGCATGTAAGATCTCAGCATGCGGACTTGTGGTGAAAACAATAGTGCGACGGTGCCAAAGAAAGGGTTCACACTCATCACTTGAGCCATCAATGACATATTTATGTACCGTGTCCCTTCATCTGCCCTCATCCAGATCTGGACATTTCATATGAAAGTCAAACAGATTATGGTACCCTGCCTGGCTCAAGGCAAAGGAACCTGGGGCTAGGTACATTAGGAATGCTTTCCTTTGTGGTCCTTCCAGTTTTTGCCACTTGCGTTACCTCATGCTGAAGTATGTTTGGATTTTCATGTATATTTTTTGAGTTAATGTGTTTTTAACAGTTCATCTGGCTGGAAATAAAGGCATCGTGTTGACTGAGCAAAACGGCTTGATTCTATTCTAGGTGGTATATTTTACAGCGACTTTCCCATATGTGCTGCTGACAATAATCATGTTTCGTGCAGTGACGCTTCCTGGAGCAGCTGAAGGAATCAAGTTTTATCTCAATCCAAATTTCACACGCCTAGCTGATGGTCAGGTAGAACAGCATTTCATGAAATGTGATCTATGTAGGTCAGTAAGTCTTCTGACTTCATTAAAATTACCGGGAGGAAAAGTTACAGAAACAATTTAGCCTGAAGTCACACAGGAATCTTGACCCAGTCTTGAACGTCAGTGAAGGTAGAAGTAAGGAAACATGATGTACGTGACGGTATAAAAATTATATGAATGCCTCTCGCAAATTTGCTAATTTGTCCTGATTTGACAAGCATTTTTATCAACCATGACAGGGATGCTAAGGATGGCATCTTTAATTAAGTAACATTTAAGGGCTATTTCTTAATAAGGAATTTACCAAGTAAGTGACAGATCAGATATCAAGTCACTCAGATCAGATATGTAAGCCACCTTCACAATAACATGGTTTTTCTTTATAATTATAACTTCCTTCAACAATCACGATTATACAGGCAGATCTTTCTTTTTCAAACTTGGCTACAAATTATCCAAGGGTGTTTCAACAGTGAACAACAAAGATCTTTGATTTGGGGGAAGAAGAGAAAGTGCATTGTGTAATTGTGGTGTTTGCTGCAGGTTTGGCTGGATGCTGGGACTCAAGTGTTTTTTTCTTATTCTATTGGTCTTGGTACTCTCATTGCACTAGGAAGCTACAACAAGTTTAAAACAAACTGTTACAGGTAAGTGGCCCATGTAAATGACCTTACCAAAAATGGTATGTACTCTAGCTAGCTAACTCAGTTGCAATTCATAGATAATTTGAAACATGCATGTGTACTGGTGAATTTTGTTGTTCCAGTAAATATCTGTACCCCTACCACAAAGGTATTTTTTTGTTTGACCCACCTCTCACCCCCTCCCCCCAAAATAAAAACATTTCCCTAGAAATTCTGGTTTTGACTCATACTACTTTTATTTCCTTTTAAAATTTTAATTAGCTTTTGGGATGGGTATGGATGTTCTGGAACCACACTTTGAGCAGTTAACTGGTTAAGAGATATGTGGAAATAACTGTGATGTAAGCTAGTATAACATAAGCCATACTCTTACTCTTACTCATTCTTCCTTATCCAGCAAACATTACAAATTATGACAACACGTTTTACAAGTGCACAACAAATCAGGTGGCATAAACAGGAATAAATACATGGCACTTAAAAAAGCACCTTAAACAAGCTGTATATTTGATGAAACATCATGCAAGATTGTAACAGCCATAAAGTCCATCATTTATCTGTCTATGTCAATGAGGGAAATGCTCAACACTGTCCTGTTTACAATTTGAAAATCCATGTTACTGTAACCCTAACGAGGGTTCATAATGTTTGATCCTTTGCTTTCTCTGTAAGTTCCTTTACAAAATTACAGTGCAGTTAGTATTCCTTAGATCATGCATAAGAAAAATAACAGTGTAATCAAAGAAATGTGCAGCCCTGAGGTTTGACCTAAACTGGAAATATGAACCTTGGTCAAATCACAAGTCAGAAATACTTAGATGGCCTGGTCTGATCACAGGACAACCATGAAACTAGTACTTACAACATTTTTTTTTAATTAACTAAAGGCAATGTTACGTTATTGTGTTATTTTAGGGACTGCATCATATTTGCTTGTGTAAATAGTGGAACTAGTTTATATGGAGGGTTTGTCATTTTTTCGGTGCTGGGATTCATGGCACTGAAACAGGGTGTACCAGTGGCGACTGTGGCCAAGTCAGGTAAGCCTGAGCATGAACTTCGCTGAGTTATACTGAAGATGGTTTAGAACACTTAAGGCTAAGAGGCATCCTTTTTCCCAAAGATATCCACAGACAATGTTTATTTTTTATCACCACAACTGCAGCTGCACTCACACTTCACACTCACTGGCAGTCACACCAAGAAAATAACTTTCAAGAAAATAATGCCTATGGGACAGACTTGTATTTCCTGATCCTCTCTCCTGTTCAGAGTTACCATAATAAATTCAAGTCCCAGATCATGGGATATATAAGGAAACAAACCCATAATCAATAGTTACCTTGTAGCATTGTCAAGAAGTTTACCCATACCTTTGAGCTTGAGCTTGTTGATAAGAAATCACTGGACGGTATCATAAGTCTAAAGAAGAAACTATAGAGATATATGACTTAAAGTGTTGACTGACAAATTTTGAAATCATCTCTATCAGTGTTATAGATTTAAGCAATAGACCGCAAGTTTTTATAGTTTTTAGGCTGATAAACCACATGGGATGTAGGTAGAACACAAGAAGAATTGGTAAATCAAGAGTCACAGGCAAGTGGGTTACGAATTCTCCAAGTATTCTATCAACATCCCTAGTGGTTTATCATCCTATAAACCATGGAAACTTGTGGTCTATTGCTCTTATATAATAATTCAGAAGACACGCGATTTTTCCACTAATCGTATCTATAACAAAATTCTCGATCGTGATTGGTTCTCCATGCGCCTATTTGTCATGTAATCGGCGCGCGATCACGAGGGTGTCCAATTACAGCTGTCCGATTTGAACTTTTGTAATCGGACACCTGTAATTGGATACCCACGTGATTTTCATGACAATTACGCGCGCTTCAATGGCTTCCTTAGCAATGTTTTCTACAGTTTCAAAACTTAGGAAAAGCGCTACAGACGTTTTCGTTCAAAAGTTCTCAGAAGACATTTTCTTTCCGAAATTTCTTATAGATACGATTAATTAGTAATTGGACTTCGTGTCGTAAAATTCAGGGAGTAATCATGCTCGTAATTTCAAATCGGCCTCGCGCTCGTCCGATTTCAGTATTACTCGCTTGATTACTCCCTGAATTGTACTCCACTCGGTCCAATTACTGTTACTTATGAGATAGTTTACGGGCACAATAAAACCAGAGCTGATTGACCAATCAGAGCACTCACATTGATTTGGTTATTATATAAAAGTTGATAATACGGTATGATTTTAAATCAAATAATTCTTACTGGAATGTCAGAACTATTATCATTTAAGCAACAGACCACAACTTTCTATGGTTTATAGGTTGATAAACCATGCAGGATGTTGGTAGAACACAAGAAGAATTCGTAAATCACGAGCCACAGGCAAGTGATTCACGAATTCTTTGA
>JAHPZR010034515.1:7500-19490 GCA_019787425.1 Platygyra sinensis
GGTTGGGCTTTAGCCAACTGAATTAAATGAGCCAAATGAATTAGCAGATCTTCACTACCATTCAAAGTTATGACGGTTAATGAGCAGTGCTTGAATGAGTTGAGAACCAGTTGCTTGTGACTGAACATGACCAAGACTATTAATACATCCTCTGTTGTCTCAATACTTCTCCATAAAACATTGGTAGGAGGGGGACACTTATTTCAGGGGAAGTTTTTTAAAATTTTGGCCAATAGGAAGTGTGCTTTTATTTTTCAAAGGGGGTGCTTATTTGAGGGAGGCACCAATTCAAAGATTTAAGGTTTTGACATATTTTCAAGAATAAAGCATTTCATTGAGGGAATTAAATTTATATTCTATGAAACAACAGCAGCATCAGAGTGAAACAAAAAGCACTGTTTGGAAGAAAACAATGGTTTGAATAGGGAGAATTCCTTGTGCAATGGAATATTGAAAATTGCAAATATTGCACTTGATTATGTTTGCCTCCCTATTATTGCAGGGAGGCACAGCAGCCTCATGACCTCTACTCTGGAGCGAGCGGTCCAGGTTTGAGCCCTGGCCGTGGGCCTTGTGTTGTGTTCTTTGTGTTGTGTTCTTGGGCAAGACACTTCACTCTCACTGTTCCTCTCTCCACCCTGGTGTATAATTATAATGGGTACCGGCAAACTTCATGCTGGGGGTAACCCTGTGATGGACTAGCATCCCATCCAGGGGGGAGTAGAAATACTCCTATTCGCCTCAATTGGCTCATATGTAGTGACCTTCACATGTTTATTAGATCTGAAACTTCTTTTTTCTTTTAGCCTGAAAAAATTTGAAAGGCTACAATGGGATTCAAACCCATGATCTCAACGATACCAGTTCCTTTCTCTGCCAGATGAGCTTTGAAGCCTTAATTTCAGTCATGTATGAAGGATTGTGAATGTCTTTAGAAAGCAGAATGGTAATTAAGGCTAATTAAAAACAACAAGTAAACTCACAAACTGTTTATGCTCTAGAAAACTACAGTGTAATATACATGTAACGTGGCCTATGTATGAATAACATACCGGTAGGTTATTGTGAAGTCCAAATAACATGTGAATAAATCTAAATTTTGTCCAAGTTCAGCAAGTTGTCGTCCTGTTAGTCTGTTAGCTAGGTAGGTGCTATTTATGGTTTCCGGAAAACTTGTTTGATTTTATTCATCAAAGTGTTTTTTTTTTTCAAATGATTGTCACACACACTGGTCTCAATACAGTGTTTAGTCATCATTTATAGTGGGTGGTTTGAACCCAAAAGTATCAGTATACTTCAGCTGGTGTGATCATCTAGGTGACAATGGTTCTGTTCATTAAATGGTCAAACGTTTTTGTGGTTCCACTAAAAAGTTTCACAAATTATTTGATACTGCAAGCTCAAATGCTGTGACTGCCAGATGTGAAAAAGTGAAACAAGCAGAAACTTTACCATGAGATAGAATTGACAGGGTCACTCCCTGTTGCCTTAATAACCTGCACATTACACATTTACAGCCAATTTCATTAGTATAGTGTAGAGGCATAGAGGTTTACCCCTATATCCACTTAACAATGATTACATAGCTGTACGAATTTACTGCTCCATGGCATTACATGTGCTGTTAGCATTTCAAATCAGGCCAGTATAAAGAGAAGTTAAATAACCGTAAAGCGTAGAGCTGTAGAAAGCTACAGAGAATTCTATGGACATTTCAGTGTCCAAATTTGGGCCAGGTCATATACAAACTTACTGTCAGCTAGGAGATCCATCTGAAGGTAATTTGATTTCAAATTTATGGTGAGTAACAATTATGTTTGGTTTCTTTTTAGGGTGGAATGTATGTTTTCCAATTATTTGATTTCTATTCTGCCAGTGGTAGTGCACTCTTGTGGGTCTCGCTCTTTCAAAGCGTTGCTATTGGGTGGATCTATGGTAAGTGAAGCATTCATCAACAGAACTTATTTTAAAAAATGTCAGCGCAAACACTTGGACTCCTTAGAGACAGATTGTATAGACCCTATGCAAATATGGCTGCCCTCATATTATTCTTTTGTTCGTATTTAAATTAGCCTCACTAACCTCGTTTTTGAGACAAAAATTGTAAAGAATTTGTTATCCCAAACGAGTTTAGTGAGGCTATTTTGAATACAAACAAAAGAATAATTTATTGGCAGCCGTTTTTGCATAGGGTATATTGCTCATATGGAAAACATATTTATGTAGGTTAGAGCACATGTTTTGAAAACAAAATAGTGGCCAGTTTTAGAAGCCAAAGTCCAAAATTTCAAAGACATGCGGTGTTTTAGTTTTAACAATAATATTATTCTGCAGCCTTAGTTTGTACCCTGTTTTGAACTATATTGTATGATTATGTATCAGTGAGATTTTAAAGGTGTACTACAAATTAAAGGAAACTGACAATCTTGGAAAGAGTATAGTGGTATGTACATTATGTGACACTTCACCATCAAAATTGGGCCATTTTCATCCCACCCAGGCTGCTATTTGTGGGTTCTTGATAAAACAGACAGCAAATGGCAGTCCAAAGGATGCAGTCTTCTATAAATGAGGTGACTGTAGTGGGGATAGCTTGGTAACCAAGCTTTAGGTAGCAGCGATCAACTGTAATAACTATAATAGTTTTTTAAACATCAGCCCATGTTGATGTCTTATTATGTAAACATTACATTTATATTTAGGTGGAGAACGTTTCTATGATAACATGGCTTCTATGATTGGATTTCGGATCAATCCTTGGATCAGGATATGCTGGAAATATTTGACACCTCTATTTTGTGTGGTCAGTAGTCATCACAAAGTTAAACTTCTAGATTCATATATATGTGGTTTTGTTAAAGGATTTTAACTGGATTTGTTTTTTAATATGAACTCTTCAAGACTGAGTCACAGAGTTCCAAAATTGTTGCCAAAGGAATTAGTTAAGTGCTACCCTTGTAATCAAAGTTATTGTTAAAAGGGATGGTTTCACAGCTTGGCACAAGCTGTAATGTATTAATAGTCCATTTGCTATTCCATTGCTTGTGAAATAATAAAAAAGAGAGTGATTTTTGCAGGAAATCATGATTGCATATATCCTGGGGGGTGGGGAGGACTTTCTTTTATGAGCTATATAGTTCTGTGTGCCACCAAAGGGTATGTTTTTCAACCATTTTGGTAAGAAATAGGGTATGTTTTTTACTCTAGTCTTGAATTGGGTATGTTTCTTACAAGTGATTATTTCATCATTATCAATAAGACCATCACTAAAAGCCCTTCATAAATTATGTTTAGGGCAACTGTGTCAGCTGCAATGGCGATAAATAGGGTATCAGAATTTTGGCCAGGGCATAAATTATTATAGGGTAGGGAAAATCACAGATTTTGGTCATAAGTAGGGTAAGGGTTTTGGGAGGCAGGCCCCAGAGCCATGCCCAACTTTGCTGGGATTTACCCCCCCACACACACACAGAGGTATATTAATTAGAACCCTTTTTATAAATCATTCTCACTCCCATGCACCACACAATGCAGTAATGGTTATGAACCAATCTGGCATGTGTAAACAACTTTTGCAAGTATCGAGAATAAAACCTTTGGCCTGAATAATAAATGCGATGTTCTAATATACTTATTTCAACACTTTCCGTTTAAAAATATCTATCTGCGATTATAGAACTACATGTGGCTCAGTTATAAAGGGGAAAAAGTACTTTACAGCAAAGTTTGGCATGTGTCTCTCCCTTTAAATATTTAAGTCTTTACTGTTTGTACATGCAGCCATGTGTGTGTGTAAGCTTAGCAGGGAGTTCACATGTCCTGCATGTGTGCATACTAACATATTGATGTACTTGATCCTGAGAGGTGAGCCTTGATAGCTTACTGTGACATAGATCGGAGTGGCATATACATACTCAATAAAACCATTCATGCCTCTGAGTTTTCTATGGATGATAGCCAACCAGAGTGTTAAGAAAAAAATCACTTTTCTGTTATGTATTTTAACAAAATTTAACCAAAAGTTTCTCTGTTACTTTGATTCACTCCCTTGTCAGACATGTGAATGATAGAATCCACTAGCCCTAATTCAAAATCCATTACCCAGGCTTTTGGACATATCTTTCTGCATGATGAGAACTTGTGATAGGTAGCCTCATCAACTCTACGTAGCTCAGAGAAATACTGGGTTTGTAGTCTAATAACATAATGTTACATGTCTTGCAAACCAGTATCGCTGAGGCTAGGTGATTTTAGCTTATAATTTGTGCTCATTGCCATTGCAGGCTATATTTATATTCAGCCTTGTGACATACAAGCCACTGACGTACAATGAATACTCCTACCCTGTCTGGGGACAAGTCATTGGTTGGGTTTTATCATTGTCATCCATCCTGTGCATTCCAGGTGTCATGATTTTCAAGATTGTGACCACCGAAGGAACATTGCAAGAGGTAATCATCCCTCATTTTACTTTCTGTGGATTTGTAGCGACCTCAAGACAACATCACAATTGATTCAAATAAAGATGCTCACCAAAACACTGCTTAATTATACACTGGGGTTCAAAGGGATGTCACAGTATACACATTTATTCAATTTTATAGCTAGATCTTGAAAAAAACTTGAAAAATTCCTTCAGAGTTTTAACCCTTATTTTGTGGGGTTTTCTGGTACCCCTTTTGAAAACCTGGTTAGTGAGAAACACTGAGTGGTATAACTTGTCATTTTTTCCAGACTTGCTGACTTGTGCTTGGTGCACAAGATCCTCTAGCCTTCCATGTGGTGCAATGAATTACTAGAGATGAACTTGGATCGTTGTGCTAGTTCACCAATGCGTTCACTAACACTCATACAGAATCAAAATCTCTTGGTCATTAAAACTGAAACTAAAGGCTAAGAGCAAGTATAGCTTTCCTCTTGAAATAGTAATGTTTTTCAAACTGCTTTATTGGCCATATGGTGTCTTTGACCACTGCTAGACAAATTAAATTTTGATGTTGAATATTTCCTCAGCGTTGGAAGAAGCTGACCACACCTATCTTTACAAGGGATGAAGGCCAGAATGCAGAGAGCCAGGAAATGGAAAAAGTACAGGACTTGTAATTATAGCTTGTCACTTGCCTGCCAGCTGTCACAATATTTTATTTTTATATACATATAACATAATAAAGGATATTATATTATATAAGTGCTGAGTTAACCTATCAATATGAATAAGGTTATGATCTTAATATAACAATTTTTGTTAACAAAGTTAGCAAGGACGTATGAAAAGTCTCAAGTGTCATGGATTTCATTTGTAAACCAATTTTCATGATTTAAGGTGGCTCAAAACGGTTTCCAGCACTTTCCAAGACATAGATTTTGATGGGCCATAATTACCACTCTTTATCAATCGATGCTACAATCATGGTATCAAAAAACTGCCCAATCACTGGTGAACACGTTGGTATTATTTTCGTGACACAATAGGTTACCATAGCAACACTACGATTTGCTAAAGACACCCTTAATTTTAGCTTAACACGCTTGTATTATTTTGAAATTTTTTCTTATTGTAGAATTGTAATAAGCAGGATAAGATGCAACTTTTGGCAAAGTTTAAAAAAATTCTGTACATGGGGTTCAGAGCCACCTTAATTTTTCGAAAATTTAAGGTGGCTCTGAACCCCATATACAGAATTTTTTTAAACTTTGCCAATAGTTGCATCTTATCCTGATGATCAAAATTCTGCAATAAGAAAAAATTTCACCATGCCGTTTTTGAAATGTATGCACTTAAAGCTAAGATTAAGGGTGTTTATAGCAGGTCGTAGTGTTGCTATGGTAACCTATTGTGCCACGAAAATAATGCCAACCTGTTCACCAGTGACTGGGCAGTTTTTTGATACCATGATTGTGGCATCCATTGATAAAGAGTAGTAATTATGGCCCATCAAAATCTAAGTCTTGGAATGTACTGGAAACTGTTTTGAGCCACCTTAAATAATAGAGTAACGAATAAGAACTTTTTGATCATATAATAATTATTCAGTAAAACATCTGGTACTCAGAGTAAGTGCATAGTTTACTACAATATTTTACTGTCACACACATTAACATTTAGTAGTAACTCTTACTAGTGATATTTTAAGAAACGTTATTGTGAAAGGCCTTGTTATTTAATAGATGAGATGCCTAACAAAATATTTTATCAAAACTGTAGTGTTAGATTCTTAGCTTGAATTTTATAAGTTGACAGGCTAGTTTTGCCTTTGTGAAGTCATGTATTTTAAAAACAAATACTTTTATGAATTGAATAACATTCTATTTGAAACAAGAAATCATTAATTAATTTAATGGTAAATGGATATAAGTTAACCAGCAAAGACTGTGATGATGATAACACCTGATACATGTACCTTACTGTTGGTATTGAAAAATAAACAATACTTAAGGAATACTGCTTCTATTTGTCTTTGATGAAATTAAAACTAGAACTGCACAGTTATACCAATTGAGATAAACTTGACAAAATTTGGGCCAGTGTATTTCAAGTTTACTGCACAGCTTAATCCTTCTTTGGTCCTTTTTGGCTTTTCTGTTTCTTTCCTGTTGCGATATTTCAGTTCCTTAAATTTGCCAAAAATCTCATGACTGAACACAAACCTGTAGCCTCAGATAGCTATTATTATAAAGGGCCAGTAAAAATTCAGATTTGGCGGCAAAGTTTTGCTCCTGTCCTAGCACAAGGTCAAAACAAATGTACTGCAAAACTCTGATTACTAAATTGTGATATCATTGATGAAAAGTATCAAGAAACAATACATTTTCATTCACTTACTGTTTACTGGTGATAAGTCACATATTTTGTATTATTATCATTGCCTGCTTGAGGAAACCTGCCCTCTCCACTGCAGCTTTGCCTGATTGGATAAAATATGTATAATGTATCTAGTCACTAACTGGGCTAGAAAGTGTAACTTTATCAAGTCCTGAATTATTATTCAAAGAAGAGATCATAGACTTCTCCATTTTTGTCAAGGTTTTCATAGTTAATAAGCTTTGTACTACACGAGATTTTTCAGTTGGGAATGACACTTAGACAGCTGCACAAAATATTGAACCCGGGAACATAACCAAGTCTGAATGGGATTTAAACCCAATGTGGCCTCAAGGATACTGGTACAGTGCTCTACCAATTGAGCTAACAGGCAAACTGGGAGCTCAGGTCATTTTCTACATGTTGAAGACAAAGATTTAGATTTTTTCAGGCTTGCTAAATTGGTCTCCTAGCAATGGTAATGCGAGTGGTAGCAAATCATAAAAATGCTATCCCACATGTGAAGATAGCATTTTTAATCCACATGCAATATCATTTTTGGTACCATTTTGCCTGTAGTTCAAGTTCTATTAAAACAACGTATTAAAACAACTGGACACCACTTCAGTGGTATCACATAGGTCATTGGTGTGAATGCCATTTAGTTTTGCAACTGCTTGAGTTGTGTTTTAACTGCAAGGATCAATCATGTGTTCAGAAAGATTCCATGTTGTAATGCACTGTTCAGTAACAGGCCATTTTACAGTTGTGTGCTTATTTACCTGACCTATGACTGCAAGCGAGTGAGGCTGGAGGTGACCTTGCTTTGGTTCAGACCTCTCAGCTATTCCCATGTTAATGCAAACTAGTTAGCAATTCACACAACAAAAACAGTGAGGTCTTTTAATATCAAAAAAAGTCACTAGCCTTGTCATTGAAAAGCTAGGTCACTGAACAAACAAATGTAAAAATAGTCTTTCTACAATGTGTAATTCTAGAAAATATCCATACCTCCCCCATGGAAGGGATTTTTTCAAAGCCCCCCCCCCCCCCCCCTCTCTGGAGATTCCAATTAAGCTTCATACATTTCTTTAACATTTTTGCCCTTACAGAACCCTCCACCCCCCAGGAAATTCCAATCCCTTCTGTAGGGGGAGTATGGATATTTTCTGGAACTACACAATAACTGCAGAACTTCTCACCCTCATTGGCTAATTTTTATTGTCAATAAGTGGACAGACATGAATTTTTAATTTATGTGATATGGTAACACTCGAGAGCTAGCAATTTGACAATTTATCATAAAAATCAAATTGACTTCAGTTTTTCAAGTATCTGTCCTGTTATTGACAATGAATTTTGTCATAACGTTGTCAAAGTAGTCTATAGATCCACAGCTACTTTGACAATGGCATGATAAAATACACGATCAATAACAGGATAGATGCATGAAAAACTGACATCAATTTGTTAAATATTGATCACAGAAGAAGTCAAAGGGTAGCAAAAAAATCTGTGATCAATTACTGAATCTCGCTAATGTAGACTCTTGAGCAGCATTCCGACGATATGGAAGCTATTGTCTGCATAGCCTCCTATGCAGATGTTCTATGGGCTCATCATACAAACTAACCCCCCACCCCCACATGGGAGACGAAGATTGCGTGACGAGAAAAGACTTTGTACTCAAGAGCGTCGAGTCTCGGTGAAAAGCCAACAAAGCTAATCGAATGATTTGCAATGGGTTACCGCTACCCACCAACTGTGTAGCAATTGCATGTGCACGCACACTTCAACGTATTGTTCCCAGTCAAGTTTTCGATGAACTCGACTTATCATCAGGACTTCGAATGGGTTTAAAGACGCATGTAACAAGCTGCGGACTCTCCTGTATTGGCCTTTCAAATTTAACACCCTCCATCTCTTGTTGAACTTTCTTTATGACGTCCAGCTTCTCATCTGAGTTAGTCTTGCGCTTGCTTTTAACAGAAAGTTTCACTTGGTGGCCTTTTTCCAAATACTGCTGGATGTGCTTCATCTTGAAAATCAAATCATTGGATTCGATCTTCTCGCTCAGTTCAATCTTCTTTGTTTTCGCTGGTTTATGGAGCCGAGCTTTGTTTTTTAAGCTTATTTCAAGTTTGGACATCATTCGATAGACGGGCAAGGCGTTTGTATCTTTCTTGTTAACCCAAACAAGTTCTAGCGATCTTTCTTTGGCAATCCGCCGCGCTTCTGGGAACGACATTTCACCTTGTTTACTACCTGTCTCGTCCACAAGCAAAACGCTCTTCTGTGACTCTCCTTTGGATCTTTGTTGTTCATTTCTAGATCTCGACGAAGACAAAGCAATAATTGTTCTTGACGGTTGTATTAAGTGATGTAGCCTGTTCATCCTCCAATGAGAAGGAAACCTCCTTAGAAGTATGAAGGAACACGCGAACTTTATACAAAGACACGAGGACATCATCGATTTCAAGTTCTATCCAAGATGAAAACATCGTCTCTTTCAATGTAAAACGAGTAGCACTGGGGACGAGAATGGTCTCCAACACGTTGAGGGGTAGGAAGGTGGCGAAAAAGCAATTATCACCCCACCCTACATAGCTGGCTAAGCACAGGGAAATGATTTCTAAATTATATATACATAAAAAAAAAATTAAATCTCCTTCAGACATTCAGGAAGTGGAAAACTGATCAGCATTAAACATGCAGCTGAAAACACTTACTTTTCTTAGTTAAAGCTCGGCAGGGGAGGGGGAAGGGGTACTCACCACGAATCGTTTTCAGGCTTCTGGTATATTAAAATTTAATTCAATTGCAACATTTCAAAGGGGCTCATCTTATGGCTGCATCAGTAAATTTGTTAAGCATGAGATTACTATGACTAGATTTCCCTTTTGGTGATTTTAGGTGTAATACTGGCTGGTTATGAAAGCAAATTTTGGGTCATCTTGCCCATTTTCAATTCAAGGTATACAAAAGGGGTCCTTCTGTCAAAATGGAATACAAAAAGGTAAGGAGTTGGACCTCAGGGTTGAGGCTCTCCAAATAAAACTTTATAGAGTACTCCTTCTGGGTGTGTTAGGCTCTTTAGGTGCTGTTATCAAACAGGATCTTTGAAAGATCAACTTGTGCAAATGTTCAGGGGAAACTTTCATTAACTTGCATTAAATTGGTGAAAGCCAATCAAATCATTTGTCTCCAGAGCCATAGTTATTTTGTCTGGGGACAGGAAGGGCCAAAAGGTGTTAAGATGCAAGAGCTCAACCCTGAATGTGTTTTCTGAAAGAGTGGTCTTCTTCATGCCATTTTTACATTATATATTCCAGTGTTCCAGGTCTTTAATCAGTGAAACTTGGGAAAATGAGTTTAAAAATTATGGCTACTGTATGAGCATATGTACTTGTGCTTCAAGCAGCCTTGTGTTCTCAATTTTGAAAGCTGATCTGAATTAGAGGCTTATGCATTCCGAAGATTTGCTGTTAATATAAATAGAGATGTAAAGCTTGATAGTACATGTATTTGTGGCAATATGCTTACCAACTGGTTAGTGATTGGACTCTGGGTCAAAGAGAAACCCTGGGAACCGTGTTGAACTAGCCTGCAGAATGGGCGAATTAGCAGGGCCAGCACACACAAAGCCCTCGCACTCTTTCTCACAAGGGTGAAGCTTTGCACTCATTTTAAAGTTTCATGCACCCTCATGTTTCTTGCTGGCCCCACTAATCCACTTCTTCTGCAGGCTAAAGTTGGACTAAATAAGCTGCAGGTTGAAGCCCAGATCAGGGTCACAGCATTCAAGACACTTCACTTTCAGTAGTTACTACAGCTACAATCAATGGAGCTGACATATTTTAACATCTTGGTAGTTATAACAACTAAGTCTGAGACTATGGCAAACCCAAACCAACAAGAAAAAAGTAACTGTTGTTTCTCGACATAATAAAAACTGCAATGTGATGCATAACATACAATATTACATGTAAAAAGCACAGATATTCAAAATGTTTTTGGTTTTAACAAACACTTGAAACAATGCAATTAAAATCAATTTAATGAGCACTTTGTTGTACAGTCTGCCTACAGATTAACATGTATGTCACAGCATTATCATCATAATTATTATTCTTCTTGCAGGACAGCATCACACAAATAACATAAATTTCACACAGGACCTCTCAACGACTTCTCCTTAAAGACTTTTCAAGTTATCCGAGTCCTTCATTATTAGCAGAAGTCCCAGGATTGAATATAATGAAGCACATTGTAAAAATAACAGATACCAGTTAATCACAGTTATCATAAAATTTGTAACAATTTTTTTTAGGCTCAACCTTACCGGGCTAAAGGGCTAAACTAAGTGACTAAGGAGGTGCTTACAATTTGTACATTGTTTCTTTGACAATGGCACTTTATATGCTTCAGTTTTATTTCAGTATGTTCTACACTGCACAGATAAAATTAATCTTTAAGTGACCTTAACAGACTGATAGTTATATAAGCTTTTGAAAACCAAAACCAGTAGTACAGTGACATGCTTAGAAATAACAATATTTAATACCGAATATTGGGGCATGTCATCTTCAATAATTCATTTTTTTTTTTAGCAGGTTGAAAAGAAAGTCTATCGTGTAAATTAACATAATCTGTAACAAAGCTTCACTAGAGCAGTTGCCCAGGAAGATGCCACCCATGTACTACTTCCAAAATGTTATTTAGCATTCACTTTGTGGTAAGGATTAAAGCAACAATCAGTCCATAAAGACCAAGAACTTCAGCAAAAATCAAAATAAGAATCATGCCAACAAAGAGACGGGGCTGCTGGGCTGTTCCTCTAACTCCAGCATCTCCAACAATGCCAATGGCAAACCCTGCAGCAAGGCCACTCAATCCTACACTCAAGCCAGCACCCAAATCTAGAAAACTCCTGCAGAAGAAGAAAAGAGTATCAACAACCAACTAAATACAACCCAGTGGCAAATATAAACTTGTCAAAGTCTCAGACAATGCTTAACTTGCACAGAAAGGACATTTATCACTCTACAGACGCTGAGAATGTTCCTTTCATGTTTTGTCTTATCAAACACTTGGATGGAACCAGTAAATAATATGATTTGATATTTGATTTCAATTTACTGTACCCCCTCCATAAAAACATCTCGGAGGGTGGAGGCACTTTTGCTGT
>JAHPZR010034516.1:0-2500 GCA_019787425.1 Platygyra sinensis
GATCATCGCAGTAAATTTTCCAATTTAAGCAATTGGAAAGAAGAAGCCTGAAAAAAATCAGGGCTTCAACGGGATTCGAACCCGTGACCTCCGCGATACCGGTGCGATGCTTTACCAACTGAGCTATGAAGCCACACGTTGGGAGCGAGGTCAATTTATTGAGTTCATACTTTTCCCGTGCAGTGAAGTGATGTGAAGAATATATGAAATAATTCATATTTGTACTGTGGTTGTAGATACATATGAAGAGTGATCATCGCAGTAAATTTTCCAATTTAAGCAATTGGAAAGAAGAAGCCTGAAAAAAAAAATCAGGGCTTCAACGGGATTCGAACCCGTGACCTCCGCGATACCGGTGCGATGCTCTACCAACTGAGCTATGAAGCCACACGTTGGGAGCGAGGTCAATTTATTGAGTTCATACTTTTCCCGTGCAGTGAAGTGATGTGAAGAATATATGAAATAATTCATATTTGTACTGCGGTTGTAGATACATATGAAGAATGATCATCGCAGTTGAAGCCCTGATTTTTTTCAGGCTTCTTCTTTCCAATTGCTTAAATTGGAAAATTTACCGCGATGATCACTCTTCATATGTATCTACAACAGCAGCACAAATATGAATTATCTCATATATTCTTCACGTAAGGTTGTGTGTCAGCTTTCTTGATCAATTTAAGTTGAGTATTTGAAAAACTGCCTTGAAGTTCATTCGATCCAGATTCTAAATTGTGGAAAATAGCATTGCTCATCGAGGTTTTTGACGAAACTTGCATAAATTTATTTATTTCATCGATCAACTGTCACTACTAGAAATTCGAGGCCAGTGTGGTTCATTTGCAACTAAATAGCTAAATACCCAGCTAAATACTCTTCCGATCGTCAGTTTTACCTTTGACATCTCGTTTATTTGGATCACTTATTTTACCACTGAGTAATCTTACGTGGTGTAGAGCCCATGTGACAGCTGGGTGACTGGCAGGGATGCAAATGTAAATGTTTGGGGCGTTTTCGTTGAGGACAAAAAGCTTCAGTCTATATGGCATATATGGCGGCATATATGGCGACTGTAACGCTATACTTCTGGTTATATATCGGAAAAAATCTTGACTTCTGTTCTGCTTTCAAGATACGTTTGCTCGTATATCAAGACAAACGGTTTGTTTCAGTATCAAACTATAACAAAAGAGTGGTTTGACATCTTTTCCAGAATCCACTTTGTGAGAGTATTAAGTAAAGAATTCCATGTGATATAATGAGTTAAACAGAATGTGTTGGTTTAGTTAACTTAGTTGATTCTTTGGATCATATTTATGGTAAGATGCCTAAGTTACTTAAACAGTATGAGTGATACAGTTTACAAAAAAAATTAAAATTTTAGTTCATACAATAACGTTCAATATTATTGTTTTAAATCAAAGCAGGGCAGCTTTAGTGATAACTATTTCTGGTTTAACTTAGTTGATTTTTTGAATCATATTTTATGATAAGATGCCTAAGTTACTTGAACAGTATGAGTGATATATAGTTTACAAAAAATATAAAATTTCAGTTCATACAATAAATAATAGTCTCCTTATACGCAGTGGAATTTTTTATAAGAATTTTATACCCTCGACGGATAAAATAAAGGCGGGGGCAGATTTAGTGAGAACTATTACCAGTTAAAATAATATATCAATTTGTGTTGTTATTACATATGTTACCAGGTCCTGGTTTAGCATTTGTTGCATACCCTGCAGCAGTAGCAGAGATGCCAGTTGCTCCGCTGTGGTCCATATTGTTTTTCTTCATGGTGATCCTGCTAGGACTTGACAGTGAGGTGAGTTTTGCTTACATGTCAGTCATGTTGTACCAGCTGTCATTTCTGCAAGTGTGCTAGACAAGACATAGGAAAGGTGGTTGATGCAAGTTATGAACTGAAGGAGTACAATCCAACACAAATTCTAAGACAAAAAAAAGACAGAGACACGAACCCTGGGTATAGAGAAAAACACACTAGCAATGACACTATTAATACCAGCTTAGATCAAAGTGTGCATCAACACCAATCCAGTTTCACATGCAGTGGTTACATCAGTCTCCTCGTGTTGTCCCATTGCTCTCCCAAACAGAATTGACCTTCCCAGTTTGCAGGCACATTCAACACTGTCCTCTCCGAAGTGTTCATTATGTCATGAACAAGATACCCTGGTAACCAGCGCATTTTTTTTCAACCCAAGGGATGCATGGATTGAAGGATCAGGCACCATGCTGTGTATGGAACTCCAAAATCGTCATAAAATCAAATCTATAACTGAACCTCAAAAGAACTCCTTGAAACAAAAGAAAAATACAAGAAATAAAACTGGAAACCAAAGACATACCAGTTGTCAAAATTGAACTTACAATTAGACACATCAATTAATTAGCATGCCTTACATGTGTTTTTTTCTAATTTTATTTTGTTTTCAACAGTTTGTTGGAGTGGAGGGTTTTGTAACAGCCATTGTTGACCTGT
>JAHPZR010034516.1:5000-7500 GCA_019787425.1 Platygyra sinensis
AACAAAAAGCACTGTTTGGAAGAAAACAATGGTTTGAATAGGGAGAATTCCTTGTGCAATGGAATATTGAAAATTGCAAATATTGCACTTGATTATGTTTGCCTCCCTATTATTGCAGGGAGGCACAGCGGCCTCATGACCTCTACTCTGGAGCGAGTGGTCCAGGTTTGAGCCCTGGCCGTGGGCCTTGTGTTGTGTTCTTTGTGTTGTGTTCTTGGGCAAGACACTTCACTCTCACTGTTCCTCTCTCCACCCTGGTGTATAAATGGGTACCGGCAAACTTCATGCTGGGGGTAACCCTGTGATGGACTAACATCCATCCAGGGGGGGTAGAAATACTCCTATTCGCCTCAATTGGCTCATATGTAGTGACCTTCACATGTTTATTAGATCTGAAACTTCTTTTTTCTTTTAGCCTGAAAAAATTTGAAAGGCTACAATGGGATTCAAACCCATGATCTCAACGATACCAGTTCCTTTCTCTGCCAGATGAGCTTTGAAGCCTTAATTTCAGTCATGTATGAAGGATTGTGAATGTCTTTAGAAAGCAGAATGGTAATTAAGGCTAATTAAAAACAACAAGTAAACTCACAAACTGTTTATGCTCTAGAAAACTACAGTGTAATATACATGTAACGTGGCCTATGTATGAATAACATACCGGTAGGTTATTGTGAAGTCCAAATAACATGTGAATAAATCTAAATTTT
The DNA here is from genome assembly GCA_019787425.1 of Platygyra sinensis. NCBI lineage: Eukaryota > Metazoa > Cnidaria > Anthozoa > Scleractinia > Merulinidae > Platygyra > Platygyra sinensis. The sequence goes on from JAHPZR010034516.1 coordinate 5,711, forward strand.
GTCCAAGTTCAGCAAGTTGTCGTCCTGTTAGTCTGTTAGCTAGGTAGGTGCTATTTATGGTTTCCGGAAAACTTGTTTGATTTTATTCATCAAAGTGTTTTTTTTTTTCAAATGATTGTCACACACACTGGGTCTCAATACAGTGTTTAGTCATCATTTATAGTGGGTGGTTTGAACCCAAAAGTATCAGTATACTTCAGCTGGTGTGATCATCTAGGTGACAATGGTTCTGTTCATTAAATGGTCAAACGTTTTTGTGGTTCCACTAAAAAGTTTCACAAATTATTTGATACTGCAAGCTCAAATGCTGTGACTGCCAGATGTGAAAAAGTGAAACAAGCAGAAAACTTTACCATGAGATAGAATTGACAGGGTCACTCCCTGTTGCCTTAATAACCTGCACATTACACATTTACAGCCAATTTCATTAGTATAGTGTAGAGGCATAGAGGTTTACCCCTATATCCACTTAACAATGATTACATAGCTGTACGAATTTACTGCTCCATGGCATTACATGTGCTGTTAGCATTTCAAATCAGGCCAGTATAAAGAGAAGTTAAATAACCGTAAAGCGTAGAGCTGTAGAAAGCTACAGAGAATTCTATGGACATTTCAGTGTCCAAATTTGGGCCAGGTCATATACAAACTTACTGTCAGCTAGGAGATCCATCTGAAGGTAATTTGATTTCAAATTTATGGTGAGTAACAATTATGTTTGGTTTCTTTTTAGGGTGGAATGTATGTTTTCCAATTATTTGATTTCTATTCTGCCAGTGGTAGTGCACTCTTGTGGGTCTCGCTCTTTCAAAGCGTTGCTATTGGGTGGATCTATGGTAAGTGAAGCATTCATCAACAGAACTTATTTTAAAAAATGTCAGCGCAAACACTTGGACTCCTTAGAGACAGATTGTATAGACCCTATGCAAATACGGCTGCCCTAATATTATTCTTTTGTTTGTATTCAAAATAGCCTCACTAACCTCGTTTTGGAGACAACAAATTCGTTACAATTTGTTGTCTCCAAAACGAGGTTAGTGAGGCTAATTTGAATACGAACAAAAGAATAATATTAGGGCAGCCGTATTTGCATAGGGTCTATACAATCTGTCTCTAAGGAGTCCAAGTGTTTGCGCTGACATTTTTTAAAATAAGTTCTGTTGATGAATGCTTCACTTACCATAGATCCACCCAATAGCAACGCTTTGAAAGAGCGAGACCCACAAGAGTGCACTACCACTGGCAGAATAGAAATCAAATAATTGGAAAACATACATTCCACCCTAAAAAGAAACCAAACATAATTGTTACTCACCATAAATTTGAAATCAAATTACCTTCAGATGGATCTCCTAGCTGACAGTAAGTTTGTATATGACCTGGCCCAAATTTTGGACACTGAAATGTCCATAGAATTCTCTGTAGCTTTCTACAGCTCTACGCTTTACGGTTATTTAACTTCTCTTTATACTGGCCTGATTTGAAATGCTAACAGCACATGTAATGCCATGGAGCAGTAAATTCGTACAGCTATGTAATCATTGTTAAGTGGATATAGGGGTAAACCTCTATGCCTCTACACTATACTAATGAAATTGGCTGTAAATGTGTAATGTGCAGGTTATTAAGGCAACAGGGAGTGACCCTGTCAATTCTATCTCATGGTAAAGTTTCTGCTTGTTTCACTTTTTCACATCTGGCAGTCACAGCATTTGAGCTTGCAGTATCAAATAATTTGTGAAACTTTTTAGTGGAACCACAAAAACGTTTGACCATTTAATGAACAGAAC
>JAHPZR010034517.1:0-16495 GCA_019787425.1 Platygyra sinensis
TTGAGTTTCAAAGAAAAAAAGAACTTTAAAACAAGTAACGATGGAATCCCTAAATGTATAAACGCCTAGTTAGCCGAGAAAAAAAAAATAAGAGTAGCTCTCCTGCTTTTCATATATTAACCTGTACTCCAAACTGCTTTCCGTTTCGTATAAAATACTTCACGCGCATTGATATGCACCAGCATGATAGCAAAGCAAGTGCTAGTAAGATCAAAACTCTTGTTACGCTTATTCATATATTACGTATCACTTAAGGACGTTCGCGCTCAAAAACTTCCCACGTACAGATTTTTTTGAAAACTTTGACTGCAGGTAGAAAATGATCAGATTAGATTAAAAACGTCAAAAAAAAAAAAAAAAAATCTGGGGTCACTGAACACGTTTTGAAGATAAGGCGTATCACAGACCATAGAATTTCTAGGATTTTCAGTCACTCGAGGCGATTCTGGCCGGATTCATTACTATCGACATATATTTAAGTTGAAGAATCATATCTAAGTTATGTGTGTTTAACACAGCATATATAGGCCTATTTGATAGATCTTTGCAACATATGTCATTAAATCAGCTATAATTAGCCTTAAAAAAGACAACTTCTAAGTTACGCACACCTGTATCCATGTACCAATTCGACCCTATTTGAATAGTATATGAGAAATAATTAAAACTTCCCACGTACAGATTTTTTTTGTTTTTTAGTATAATGGAAAGAATCAGAAAAGGAAGTGATCTGCCGAAAAAAAGTGGGGGTCACCGAGCATCCAACAAAAATATTCGCACACAAAGTTAACGCAAAGGTCATCAGCTCTATATTTTGTTGAGTTTTCAACTAGGTGCGCGCGCTCGAAATACATGGTGTGGCATGCGCGTGCCTAATGAATAGCGTGCGTACTAGAGATGTGCAGTAGCAATGGGCGCGAACGTCCTTAATAGTTGCACTCTAAATTTGCTTAAAAAAGTTTTAAGTTTAAGGACAAGACACGGTTATTTATTGTCAAAACTCGCTATGTCAGATTGGTTTAGTGGAGATAAGTGAGCGTCACATCACAGCTGTATAGCCCATTGCAGAAACGTGAGAGCACTGGGGCGAGTTTCTTATATTGATTAGATTGAAAATCTAAACATTTCAGCCGAAAGGTTAATGAATGAAAAGCTACCCAACCAAGTTTAAGAGTTTTCGGCGGAAAATTGTCCAAATGGGAGCCTTGCTAAAGTTGCAAAATTCCATACAACCCTTATAATTTTGTCGCCTGTCTACCCAATCCATACAAACTCTCTATTTTGGGTGATATTTCAAGAGCTACCATTTTGCCATTTTCCTCCTCCAAATACTTCTATTCGTGGTCGAGACTCTCAAATTTAGTTGATCTTTCATTTGAATATCTTAGTTTTTCAAACAAACGGAAAACAACCATACTCTTTCCCAGTCCTCTCACGTTTCTGCAATGGCCTATGTCTTACTTCCATTTGCTCATCACGATTTTCTTGTTGTAGACGAGCAATTTCCTCCTGAGGAAAAAAAATATATATTATTTTGTTAATTTTCTTGAATTCACATCGCATTAGTTGCTTGGTCCTTTAGTCATTTGTATCGTCTTTTCTCATATTGACTATAAGCTAACAACAACAACAACAATTCATTCCCTTTTGTACATTTTTTGTATATATCTAACGCACACACACACAAGAATCAAGAATAACTATCAAGAATCCTCTACGTTGTTTTGAAAGATGTATCAATTATATCGCTAAGGAAAATCTCTCTCTTTTGGTTAAGCGGATTTTCTTTCGATAAAATTGAAGACTATTTCACTCGCGGTTCAGTTCCTGAAAGCAACGCATAAAAGCTAAGTGGCGCGTTGAATTGCTGACTTATATGGGTGATGTCTACCGACTTTTATTAAAAACTGGATCAATGGATAATGCAATTCGAGAGTTTTCATTGGCTAAACCATCATGATATATGAGCCATTATACCATGATCTACAAAAATGGCGAGCGTATGCGTGATGTTTTGGGCCTTTTTGTTTTTATTGTAGTCTAGTTTTCTATATTTTGGGGGCGTTTTTAATAAAACAATTATTCCACTCGCGCTTGTTGGATGAGATGATTATAGCCAACTCGGCGCTACGCGCCTCGTTGGCTGTCTATCATCTCATATCCAACGCGCGCTCATGGAATAATTGTTAAATATAGGTACTCCAACTAATATTAATGATATGGTTACTCAATCGAACGCATAACTGTCTTTTCAATCGTTCCTCTTTTGCATGTAATAATTGTTTTAGTACAATTTTCAGAGGTGAATATTAAGGACCGCAAAATAACGGACTAAACCATAAAAACACAGACACAATTGTTCGTGTGCATACACGTATGCAGCCGTTCTTTGTGAGCAGTCACGATGAACAAAATCGCGCGCTGTGATTGGCTACCCGAGCGAGCAAGTTGGAGCTATCTGTCCGCTCGAGACTACCCGCTGTGTCCCGCAAGAAAAATTTTCCCTTTAGCCAAATAATAAATAGTTCATTGACTAACCTTTTTCGGTCAAGATGGCTGGATATTGGCCTCGTTCTTTTTTTTATCCATAAAAAAACTTGGCCAATATCCAGCCATCTTGACCTCACGCCTGGTAAATAACTCATATATATGATCAGCTTTTTCGACCGATCAGAATGTCCTATTCATACACCTCTGGAAATTTTACCAAAGTTTTAAAGTATTTTCACCTCAAGCTTGGTTATTTCTTGCTCCTGGTAGGCTTTGGCTGCAATTTCTCTGCTAAGGTTTTCATCGAAATCTTTCAACTGTCGCAGCAAACCAAGGTATTGCTGCATTTTTCTCATTAGTTCCTAAGTTAACCGGTTGATAAAAAAAAAGCTCAAACATCACTGAACTAACACTATCTTAACCGCTGACAGGTTTATACCTCTATATGGTTATGAAGACATTTTCCTGGGATAATAAACCAGAAATGATCCCTCAAGCCGTAAAGCTGATACTTTCACTAGTAACACAATGTTAAGGCCAACATTTCTTTCTTTAGCTTGTAAACTATGCAAAACTAGGAAAATAATATTTGTGTTTTTAACTTCCTGCTTATGTATATGTATCAAGAGAGAATGAAGGGTACGAGTGCTGGTCTCCTTTGTAGCCCTTAATCACAAGGTAATCTCTCGCATGGTATTTTTAGACCTGCTAACCAGTTCTACCGCGGATCATGTGATGCTACAACGCGAGCTACGCCCGTGTATATTTTCATTAACGATTAAAATGCGTGTTAAGTCGTTCACACTCTCTAAGTCAGTAAAATCCGCGTCACAGGATTGGCTATTTTAAAACCCTCCTGGAAATTCCGAAATTAGGAGTGACTCAGGATGCGTCCACGCTAATTTGAAAACGCAGCTTTTCGAAAACGCTCTTCAAGCCGGAGGAATTTTATTTGAAAACGTCGGCTTTGCGTTTTAATGGCTGACGGAGATCATATTGGAAACAAAGCTTTTCGAAAACAATGGCGTCACGATAATCAATTGATTTGCCTGTCGAGTTTAACTCAAACACAATCCAAAATCACCGCTGATTGTTGCGTTTTCAAATTCCTCCGGTGTAGTGTACAAGGAAAATATTTGATGCGTGTTCAGAGTGAAAACCTCCGTTTTCAAATTCCTCTGGCGTAGTGTGGACGGCAGATAACTTGAAAGGATTATCTTGGGGATAGGGCCTTTATCGGGAATTTACTCCTTTATTCTTTATCATCTTGTAACAGATATAAAAACTTTACTTACCAGATGAAATTCAAAGAACACAGAAGCACAAACATCTTTAGCGCCGGAAGTACGAGCTTTGTAGTCGTGTTTAATTCTGTTGTATCCCACTGCAATGTCGTCGAACATTACTTTAGCACCTCCCCCTCCATATAGCTGAGTAAGGACTGGGTCTAAGTGTTCCGTCTTGAGCTGTTTTAGGAGACTGGTACAGGATTCCCTTGTTAGCCATTCATTTTGACTCTGCCACAAGGCCAACTTTTTGCCAAGAGCTTTCTGAAACAAACGAAAGAAAGAAAATACAGAAAAGAGATTATAAAAACCAAACTTCCCAAGCTCCGTAAATTTATGAGTTTATTATCATAAAAGAAAATTGGAAAAAAGATATCCTTTTCAATCCATGCAATTCAAATAAAATATAGGAAAGTAAATTCCGTAAATGTTGTTTCATTGATTCATTCATTCATGGTAGCCACCGTAACTATGAATAGATGACGTTTTGAGTGTTAGATTGATCCTATTTGTCATTTCGTTTCTTTATGTGACCACAGCAGAAGGCCTAGGGCTAACAGTAGGGAGTTTTAGCAATGAAGACGGCGACGGCGGAGACGAAGGCTTGCAAAAAAAGTATTTATATTTTACCTTTGAATGTCGCAGCTGTTTAAAACTGTTCAGTAGGTCTGTCGGTCTAAAAACTTGCTCAGGCTAAACATGCACCGACAGCGTTTAATGCGAAAAGAAGATACGAAAAATTAGCCATTGCGGTTCGCGTTCTCCAAAATACGTAGCACTTGGTCATTTCACGTTGTTAATTTGTAGAGGACGGCAAAGAAATGTACCAAGATTCAAAACGCACGTGCACAGCTATTGTTCTGCTCATTAAACCTTTTGTTTGGTGACGCTCTCGTTGCCGTCGCCGTCGTGGTTTGCTAAAACTCCCTAGTTTCTAAAAGCAGAAGCTGATTCCAGGCCATTTTCCTGGTACTTGATGGAGAATTAAGCAAGGCAATGTCGACATTTGTTAGTAATGCACTGCACGTAGTAGTTTTCTACCGTTTAATAAATTACTGGTCATTCGGTGCAGAATGTTTTTGTGTCGCTTGTCGCTCCTTACCGTAAGTTCTCTCAGATATTTTTCAGTTGTAACAGCAGATATCCCTGTCGTCTCTGCCTCCAGTTGAGCAATGCCTTGCTTAAGGGCAGCCTCATGACTTCTTCGAATTTCCTCGTTATTACAAGGCAGCTGACCTGCTAGCCTTGACATCATGGTGACGTCATAAGCCTTTAGCGCGGCCTTCGCAGCCTCAGAACATTTTGCCACTACATACGTTTCCCATGCTGTCTGGACATTAGGAATCACACCAGGAGTGTTGATAGCTTCCACATACAGCTGAACCATGGCAGCCAGGGCTACAAATTAACACAAATTAATGCCTCTGACACTCGATCAGCATGCTATAATGATCATTAGTGACTTTTTTTCAACTGATTCAAGAGATCTGTGTTGTTTGTACCACATCAGAAGCCTATAGGTGATAAGCTTCTGACCATATTTATAACATATATGTATATCTGGACTGCTGTATAGAAGAGTCGTTAAAGGATTAAAATGCCAAAACAAATTAAATATTGGGTTATGGTAATGATACTGTTTTTATCATAAAGGTCCGGTAATACGGGCAACATTTTTCTTCAACTTGCCTCGCAACATTGTTGCGGTGCAAGATGAAACCCGCTGTTGCACGTACTACTGCTTTTATGACCAACTTGTCTTGCAGCAAAATACAGTGTCGGAATTGGTCAATCGTGTGGAAATAAAGATGGCGCCTTCTTTCATATATAATTTAGCTTTCCGACGAAGTTCCACTTCGACTTCGGGCCGTCTTTTTCTTTTTAAGTTTCCGTGCCAGCGAAGTTCTCTTAATATGAAGCTCAGTGTCGTTTCAGGTAGCCGAAAATAGTAATTTTCCGACAGTTCTTCCAAGTTTGCTGCTTGCATTGTTTTGAAGGTGTTCCAAGGACTATGGTAGGTGTTCCAAGGACTATGATAGCCCTCATGGTCATTTTCCGAGAGTTACTGGTCTATTTAGCATTCAGGCTCGACCCCGGGCTCTTCTTCACCGTACACCATGTTTTTATTTTATTTGCCGCGCTTCACGACGGCCAATCACATGGGATAAATTCAAATTTGTTGCGAGACAAGTTGTAGCTTTAGTGGTAATACGAGCAGCAAAACTGGAATTTGTTGCAGGAAGTAGAACTCGAGTCTACTTTGCGCAACACGTTGCCTCAACTTGCAACACTGTATTTTGTTGCAAGACAAGTTGGTCACAAACGTAGTAATACGGGCAACAGTGTGTTTCAACTTGCAATGCAACAATGTTGCGAGACAAGTTGAAGAAAAATGTTTCTCGTATTACCAGACCTTAAAAGAGCTATTTTTTCGTATTTTGTCCCGTCATAACTCTCACAAGATCTACTTAACATCTTATTTTCACCACATAAGCTCTACCTTCACCCGTGACTATTTCTCCATCGTTAAAGCTGTGTTTAGGAATCAGTGTGGTTCGCAGTAATTCCTTGAATTCCTTTATTCCGGAAAGAATACCTTCTCTATTAACTGTGGGTGGAGGAAGTTTGAGGGCGAAAAATCCAGGAAAGAAACGCAGAATGCTTTCAGCTACTTTCTGGTTCTGATCCATAGGTGACGAACCTTGACCTTTGAACACCTTAAGCACAAAAGACAGAATCATGAACAAACTGACTGGGTATTTACACCGTTAACAATATACATAAGGTCTGCATACGAGCCAAGTGGCCCATCAGGCCGGAGCTTATCCCGGTTTCTGTAACATGAAGTGACTAGGAGTATTTCTACTCCCCCCTGGATGGGATATTAGTCCATCGCAGGGTTACCCCATTAAATTCGCCGGTACACCTGGGTGGTGTTAACAACAACAACAACAACAACAACAACAACAACAACAACAACAACAACAACAACAACAAAATTTATTAAAAATTAGAAAAACAAGAAATTATATTAGTTTCCCCCCGCAAATAGCTTATAAACTAATGGAGGCGGGGAGATCTGAAGACATTTTACAAATAGAAGGATTGTCTGTAGATGGACTAAATAACAAAGAAAACACTACACAGTGTGAGGCACTGTGAGAGTTAAGTGTCTGGCCTAGGAACACAACACAATGGTTTGAACCCAGACCGCTGGATCCGGAGTCGAGCGCACTAACCATGAGGCCACCGCGCCTAATATACAAGGAACAATTTCTGTATTCTGATTGGCTTAGAACATGTCTGACTGAGTTTTACTAACTATGGTTTGGACAAACAAAATGGGGGACAAATATTAGACGAAGACTGAAACTTTTTACCTAAATTATAATACAAAGACTTCATAACGAAGCAAAATACAAAGCTCAGCAAAAATTACTAAACTAGCTATCGAGAAGTGGGTAAGATAAGAAATATACAAAAAAGCCGTGAGACAGTCTCGAGAGGACAAAACCATAAACCTGAGCTTGAAGTGAAAAATGCCGGAGCCGTACATACACTATATTTACCCTCCGAATTTAAAGTAGTTTAAAATGCAGCTGATATCTCCGAAAATTTAACCATCAGACGAGAGATAGACCACCACATCGGAACTACGTCCCTACTCTTTTCGAACAGTGTGTGGGTTCTTTTACGTCTCATAAAATTAATTATGAGGAGTTGGGAGATGGGGCCTAAGGTTTATCGTCCTTATCCGAGAAGACTAGAAAGTCTAGCCATTTGCAGATGTTATTACTGTATATAAAGTCAGCATTTTCTCCTCAATTATTTAAAGACCCTGAGTGTTGGTCCAGTCGGGGTATGAACCCATGACCTTCCAGAATATCAGTTCGACGTTCTAACCAATGAGCTATGGAGTACTCATGGCAAGCAAGGTCGGCATCGCAAACTTATGTGTCACACATGTCCTGCCATTTTTGAGCATTTTTGTTCGAGATTCAAGGCTAATTATAATTAACTCGGCGCTGTGCGTACCGAACGTCGGCTCATGGAATGATTTTTTTTCACGGATGGCGAGAAACGAAAACAGCAGCATGCAAATTTAGAAAGACTATTAAAGTTGCAACTTACCTTTTTCAAGACGTACTCCTTGACGTCTTTGTAGTCAGACGGAAGGGTTACCGTTACATTCCTGAAAAGCCAGATAAATACTGGTAAGGTTTTATGGAAGAACTCTGTGTCTTCCTGCCGACCACGCATGCTCCCTCCCCCATTGCTTGTCCGAATTTTTATTCGCTGTGATAACTTTTGCAATAAAACTGGGTAAATTGTTAAGAAATGCTTGTTCTTGTTTTTGCTAACTTCTACAAATCAACTATTTTCAAAACTTGCTTTCATTTACGAAAATGAACTTCTTGAACAATGACTATGCCATGACTCAAATTCTGTAGCCTATCGAATATTCATTGATCACCCGATTGATCATCGCTATATGCAATGACTAATCAACTAATTGATTTCATAGATGTCTTAATGTCATCGATTAGTTTACGTCTGGTAAAGGATACTCCAATCCATTAAGATCACGCCTTGTAGGAACTCCTGCTGAAATTGTAAATCAATACAGAGACCAGCAAAACAGTGAGTGTGAAGATTTGATTGTCGTCAAAACCTTCCCTGCTCACGGCATCAATGCCCTCAGAATCCAATAAAACCACAGTACACTCCTGGCCGTTTGGAGTCCTGTGTAAACAGTTTACCTTAATGAGTTTGTGGAACGTCAAAGGGTTAAGTGCCAATAAAAAAAACGAGAACATAACACGGCGTACCCTCCAGTCTACGCTCTTGTTTGTGATGTTTTTTCCGTCCGGCCAGACACGAAAACGATTATTTTCATAGAAAAAACATAAAAATTCTAATCGTTCTGGAATGCTACATTTTGTTGGTTCTGTACAAAGAAATATATTCAATGAAATTGAAATATTCTTTTAGAGGAGCTTTTTGAAATTTATGATAGAAGTTCTCATTGAACACTTTTACCATTTCCAACAGCAGAAAAAAAAATCCTGTGCATTGAATGAAAGCGAAGGAAGACCAGTGGGTAACTGGTAGCAAGCAAAAACGAATAATTGCAAATTGCTGTAATTACACATCTATTGATTTCATGAGTTATAAAAAATCTACCAAAAAAACTGTCAAGATTAGCAATTTCCAAATCTTACTCGAATTTTCTGTGGCACAACCCACATCCAGATTCCCACGGTTTCTGGATCACAACGATGTTCCTGAGAGAAAACGTCTGATTGGTCAAACGCCTCGCTTAAAATGTAAGACTTCCCGTTCCTGTCTGATCCAACAATTGATACTACACATACCGGACCTAGAAAATATGAGAGAACAATGCAGTAAGGTTACTCTTTTCAAAGATTGCGTTTTCAAAATCCAATCAACTTGACAAAACAAAACTTTGTCAACATGTCAATTAAACACTTTTGCATCGCCACCCAACTCCCTCTACTTCTAATGTTCATTACTTAGAGTTAGGTGTGCAGTAATCGTAGACTTACAATACAAAATTACTTCTATCAGCTTTAAACCCAAATTCACACCATCGTTATGGGACACTCAAGACTCTTCTATTAGAGACCTTAAGGACGTTCGCGCTAATTGTTTCTGCGCATCCTTACTGCGCACAGCAATTCACATGCCACGTCATGCAGCGAGCGCGCGCGCCAAGTCAGTACTAAAATGAACAATGATAGGGCAGATGGCCATTGCTATAGCTTTGATTGGATTTAACGATCTTGGACTTCGGTGACCCCTACGTTTCTTTTCAGAAACAGATTTAAGTTACAATTACCTTATTTCGTACTCATTTTCGCGAGGCTTTAATTTCGCAATTTTCGCGATTTGTGAAAACTCGCGAAATTAAAGACTCGCTAACATTAGGATACGCGAAATTAAACACGCGAAATTTTAATACACTTCTATAATTGCTTTAATCAATGATTAACTGCGTTTCAGTTATAGCTACATGGTAATTGTCATCAGTCTATTCATCTTCTACTTCAGCACTTTCTTCATCCGAGTCACTTATTTCATCTTCTTGAACATGCAGTTTCTTTTAAAACTTTTTCCGTGTCAGTCATCAAAATGTCCATTTAGTCAGGCTCTTTATAATTTGCCAACACAAGCTCTTGTATTTGTCAATTATCAGTCTGTTCTTTGCTGTGGCTTCGATTTCAATCACAACTTTGACTGGAATTTTAAGTCCTCCTTGTAAAAGCGGTGACCTTCTATGCTTGAATTTATGACTTCTCTCTGGGTAGGTGACCAAGTGATTGAGTCAGCAAGCACGTCCAGGGGGGCGCTATAAGCAGCTATAGCATAGCGATCATCGAGGTTTTTTTCTTTCGTGAGAAAGGTTCGAATGTTCCCTAAGGATTGTTTCCAACTTCTATATTTATGTGATCATTCAATAAAAAATGGTTTTTCTAAGTCTGTCTTTTGTCAATTTTCGCGAAATTAAATGCCCAAATTTATCATTTTTTTGCAAAATCGCGAAATTAATGCTGGCGAAATATTCGTGTTCCAAATTCGCGAAATTAAGTGCCCGCGAAAATTAGTACGATAAGGTATCTCCACATTGTCTAAAAATGACAAAAGAGCAATGTGGGAAGTTAAAAAAATTTCAAGATTTCTCTCCACGGGACATGAAATCCTGCCATCTTGAGGCTGCTAGGGCGCGTGAAACTATGGTCACCAGTTCACTAAATTCGCTTAATAGGTCCATTTAAACCATATTTGGCAGAGAACACTTCCCTTCAAAGCTCTAATTGCAATATTTTGGGACTTGCAGCCCACTTGGGTCTTCTTCGCCAACGAAGCCCGATTTACTCAGATTTAGGTGTTCTCCCGGGCATGTTCCCTCCAAAACCAAGTCGGCGACCCCCCAATTTTTTTCACATTTCTGACATCACTAACTCATCATCTTTCAATGGTAAAATTTTCAGAAAAAAAACATTGTTAGAAAAATTTCGCGCGAACGTCCTTAAGCAGACACTTGAGGCGGTTAGGTGGAGGCGGCGATGGCCGCGCGGGAGTGGGTTGAGACCGCCTCCTCTTGGCGCGAAATTAGAAGCGGCGGCGAGCGACGGCTGTTTTCGCCTTCGTTTACAGTGGTCCAATTTGACTTTTCGTGGATTTTACGAGCATAATGGCAACTTTTCGACAAGTCCGAGACCTTCTAGCTGTTGCATGCTTTGAGGACATCATAGACGAGGATGAGTTTCTGTTGCTGTGGGATTTAAACACGTCGAAAACTCTTCACTTTCCTTACGAAGAACTATGGCCGATTTGACCTGGACGAGATGGACGATTCAGAGTGTTTAGCAGAGTTTAGAGTCAAGAAACGCGACCTTCCGTACCTAGCTGCTGTCTTGCGAATACCAAATCAGTTTGTGTGCCATCAGCGGTCAGTGGCCGATGGAATGGAGGGACTTTGTATGCTGCCTCCGACGACTTTCATAACCCTGCAGACACTCAGATATGATTGTCCCGCTTTGGTCGGCCGGTGCCTGTTATGAGTATGGTCACAAATACTGTGCTGGATTACATCTATACCAGTGATCTATACACCCCACAGTCACAGAGTACTACAATGGAACCAAACTTTTCTGCAACCGGCACAGCTTCAATTATATGCTCATGCAGTCTCACTATAAAGGGAGCCGCATTGAACAATTGCTTCGGCTTTATCGATGGAACTGTCTCGACCAATCTGCAGACCCGGAGAGCACCAACGCTAGTGTATAACAGCCATAAACGTGTTCATCGCGCTTAAGTTTCATTCCATTGCTCTTCCAAATGGACTCATCGCTAACATGTACAGCCCTGTTGGTAAGTACATTTTGGCGCTCAAGTATTTGTTTTTGAAAGGGCGTACCCCCTCTGTAACAACAAAATGAAGTATATATATATGGGATAATTGGTATAAAAAAAGAGCCCCCCTCAAGCAAAACCAAGAAGTGATCCAAACGAAGAGATTGCGGATATGACGCAGCACAGCTCCAGTTAAACACATCAATATCAGTTTGCCTCAACCACAAAAACCTTATCTTGAAGAACTGACGTACATTCTTACCATTTACAAAAATCTGAATGATATGATACAAACAGTAGAATAATAATACAAATAACTGCAATTCAAAGATAGAGTTAAATCTATGAAATGTAACAGCAATAATATAAGACCTTTTCAATGCAAGCACACACAACAAAACCTAAAATCGGTGCTCGACAATAATTTCAAGGAATTTTTTACCTCTGACAGTGCGAAGTTTCTTAAGTGCTTCATCGACGACATAAAGTGAGGAACGCCTTTCTCCTGTTTTAATGTATTCTCCCGTTGCTGAACTCCACTGGCAGTTGTTAGGTAGACAGAGCGGAATTGCCATGTTTCTCCGTGTTTCTTCTCGAAGCCAAGTTTCCTGATTTTCCAAAGTATAAACACTTGCACTTGACGTCATTGTATGAAAATTAATTTGTTTCCTTTGTGAATTAAGACTATACATGTAGTTGTGCAGACAGTTTTTTTTGTTTAGGAACAACCCATGAACTGCATCAGCCTTCTTCCTATCCCATTCAAACAAGATATTAATTTCCTTTTGGGATGTGAGAACAAATGAAATAAGTATTTTTCATCTTGGCTTCTTCATCTTAAATACTGTGTTTCATTTTGGTTATGCACTACAGTACATGTAGCTGTGAACACAAGAACAGTAAAAATAAAAAGAAACAACTCTACAGCGACAAGTACCGGCTGAAATGAGCTTCTCTCGCACTTAACTTTTTCCATTTTCAGCACCATGTTATTCCAGAAGTGTCCTTTGTTTGCCCAACAATGCTTGTTTTTAAAAGAAACTTAGGGTCATGCATAACAAAGAGACTTACACGCGCATTTATACGCGCATATACACGCATATTGACCTACGCGTATACGCAAAATACAATGTACGTCAGTATAAACCAACGTATATATGCGTAGTTCATGTATATCTGACCTGCACTGCAGTTATGCTGCTCTGCTTGGAGGTCCTTTGGGACGCTGGAGCACAATACTTTTCTTTTGTGGGAGTGTGAGTTGGAGTATGGGGAGCTTTAGCCTTAGTGCTCGAAAGGTCAGTATGTCCTGATGGCAACAGGTTCTGTATATGCCATCCAGCTGCTCCCCATTTTGAGGTCTTCTTGTTTCTTTGATGAAACAGGTTTATCCTGTGTGTTCTGTTCTGCGGTTTCATGCTTTCCCACATCAATCCCTAATTTCAAAAAATAATGTTTGAATTTGAGGCACTCAATTATTTCCAATTATTAGTTATCTTTATTAAGAGTGTACCATGAGAAACAACAGGCAGAACCAGGCATGCAGAAGGCGCTACAGCTTAAATCACCGATTTCGCCCACACTAATTGGCACAAATGTTTGGGTTTGGTGAATGAAATAAGATGGACCCCACTTTCATCAGCACAGATGCTAGCACGTGTTGGCGTTGCTACTGGAAAGACTGTTCAAAATCCCCAGACAGCCATCAGTGCTGCTATAACATACAGATCTCTTTCAAATCCATCAAAAAGTAGCTGTGGCCCAGCCCCCAAGGAAAAACTTTGGCAGATTGAAATCGTTGAAATGGTTGCTATTTTCAGTTTTGAAAAATCGTCACAAAAAAAATTTTTATATGGCCGATTGCTGATGTCAGTAGCTAGTGTCTAGCTATATCTTAGTGTCAAATCATGGTTTTATTACCATCATTTCCTGCAGGAGGGGGTCTTTCATCTTTGAAATCTGTATGGGAGAGGGTACCCTGGGTGTCAGAGGTTTTTCTTGCGCGGCTTCCGGACTCGGTCATGTCTCTATTGTGACCCGCGCGAAAAACCTCTGGAGCAGAGCGCGATTTTTTTGAGAGCGCCGAACCAATGAGATGTCAGTTTAAATCTACCTAGTCCAGAATCTGGACTAGAAAGCTGATTGGCTCGTTATGACCTCCCAAGGGTTTTTCTAATCTAAAAGACCCGGTGATTGGCTTCTTACGAATAGAAGAACCCTGTGAAAATGTTTGTTGCTTGGTGTAGTGATGATGGAGATGGAGGACTTTGAGCAAGGTGTTTGTTCACAAGCGCTGAAAGATTTGCAAGTGACCAAGATCTGGAAACAGCCATAACAAAAGTTCTCGAAACGTTCGACGGTGTTGAAACTTAAGTGCGGAGCAAAGGGATTGCGAATTTTAATACGCGGCAACAATGTGTTGGCGGTTTTCACCAACGGGATTCGGGAAATCATTGCTATTTCAGTTAGTGCAAAATGGATTGACTAGCCTACACGACCTTCTACGGTTCCTGACATTTGGTACATTAACGGCCTTCGGCCGCCATTTCCATCCGCTACGCGAAAAAACCTCTGTACCCAGGGTAGGGAGAGGGTCAAGCAGTCCTGAAGGGAAATGAGTCAAAATATCCTGCCATCTGTCAGGTGTGAGTGCAGATTGTTTTTCGAAATAACTAACTGGAAGATAGAAAGCTTAAAGGCCCGCCAAACGGATCCAACATGTTGATGCAACATCATCCAACATTGTTGAATCCAACATGTTGCACACACGTTTGGCCACCATGTTGCACGATGTTGCATGATGTCGGATGAACGAAGTTTGAGTTCTATCAACATCATTCAACCATAGTTAACTATGATCACATTCCTTTTGTTCTTGAAACGTGAACAAAAATGTTTGCATTCGTTTTGGCCACCGTGTTCAACATTGTTGAATGCGCGCATGCCCGCTAAGCTGACTTTGCAGGTATCCGTTTCCACGGCAATGATTCTTTGTTTTACTTTCGTGTATTTCGCGTGGATCTTAAATACGGTAGTGGCGAATGAGGAAAGTTTTCATCACTCTCCGAAGAAAGTGCAAGCAAGCTTGAAAGAAGCCGCACATAGGAAGAGACACTGAAGGGCAACCCAGCTCGTTGCTGAACTGGTACTTTAAGGCATACATGGCCCAAGATTTTTGACAGATGGCTTTGGCAAACTTCATCCACAATGTAAGCTATCGCCGCTCCTCAGACGTACGAAACGGGCATTATAAATGAAAAATCTTAACAGGCGAACTGCCCTCCCCCTTCGCTTTATCCAGTGTCCTAGTCCCTTTCACTTCTTTTTGCTTGGAGATCTCTAAGCATCCTCCTCTTTCCAATTTTTTCAGCAGGGCAGGAGCAGCTAAACACTTCTTCACAGTCCGATTCGATTTCGCACTGGCCATTTTTTAGGCAAACCAAATCGGGCGCGCGTAGAATTTTGGCCCCAGAACCTCTCGGTCAAAGTGTTGAATCCAACATGTTTGTATTCGATTTTTGGCCACCGGCTCTCCAACAATGTGCAACATCGTCCCAACCACTGTTGGATCCGTTTTGAACCGGGCCTTAATAAGTTAGAACCTAATAAATGTGAAACTTAACCAGTTACAAGGTTTCCGCATCTGTTTTCCACAAGAGCACCATCAGAGGCTTCTGCCAGCTGTACTACTCCTCCAAATACTTTCTCACTGGAAGAAGCCTCGTATTCTGCCAGGCGAAGATTCCTCTTTCTTTTACGGCAGCCCTGATTCTTTCGGCCCAGTGTTTAGGATCTTCTGAATCTACGACACAGTTTAAGCCATTAGGCACTGTCCACAAGAGCCTGTCCAAGTCCAGAATTACTGCTTACTAGTACAGGCAGACCAGCAGATAATGCCTCAAGGGCTGTCAATCCAAAGCCTTCACTCCTTGATGGCATGATTGCCAGATCAACCTCACAGAATAAATCTGGCTAGTGTTTTCTCTGTTTTCATTAAACCTGTGAACAATTAGTTGACTGCGGTCAATGCCATGCTCGAGTAGCTTTCGTGCTATTTTCATATTCTTTTCCTCTTGGTGCACACACAAATTTTAGTAGGTAGGATTTATCTTTCAGCTGGGCAACTGCTTCAGCAGCAAGGTCATATCCTTTGAGATGAAAATCTTCACTGTCACCACTACCAATTACTAGAACACAAAATGTTCTCTTTCTTCAGTGGCTTGTTTCACATCCTTAATTCAGTGAAAATGCTTGGGTGAGATCAATGACATCCTGGTGTTTTTCGCTAAAGCAAAGAAATCGCCTGCAAGTGTCTTCTAGCTTGGGTCCAATTGCCACAACTTGATCTGCCAACTCACAAAGTTCTATCTCTGTTTGCTTCATCCTTTCACCTATGGGAATGCATCTGCATCGCTTTTGTACATCGCAAAGTGCTTCAGGTCACGTGAACAATCTGAATCCACTTACATTGATGACTTCGTTTATGACTGGTATTTGCCGACCAAGATGTACTCCATGTCCGATGATACAGTCCATGACATGGTCCTCTGGTATGTTGATCACGCAATCAACTGGATCAAAACCTGCCATTTTCTCTGCTTCAATGAGCTGAACCTTGTGACTAGCAGCATTCTCTTGTCTCTTCACTGCACTGAGGAGAAACACACTAACTTGCACACTGGGGTGTTTAGCCAGCTGTATTCTATGTTCCCCTGATGAGGTTGACAAGTCTCTTATCAGTAGACGATCTCCATTCACTACTTAACAGGGTAACCAATAATGGGCTTCTCTCCCCTTCCTGTAATGTAGACGTCATGGTGGGATTGGAGAGCCCCTAA
>JAHPZR010034518.1:0-16596 GCA_019787425.1 Platygyra sinensis
CCTCGAACGGCAGCGCAGCTCGGTTTGAGACGTTTTCCATTTCTACTGCCCGGACCCGGAGTGCGTATTAAAGTGGTCTCCATGGGGAAAGTATCGTCAGGGGCGAAATCTTCATTGGAATTCACTTTGGTCGCGAGGGACTGGAGATACGTGTCCAGTCTTTCACTGCCTTCTTCGAATTCACGCACAGTGAAGGTGGTGGACTGGAAGGCGTGAGTGAAGGCACTGGATTGCATGATGAAATGTACCATGGAATGAGGTGTCAGAGTATTGTCAGAGGCAATCTGTTGCTCGATGGATCGTCTGAGAGCTTGGGTCAATTCTTGTCCCAAATTGTCAGTCGGGGCAATATCTCGTCGCTGTCGCAAGGCGGCCTCGTACCATTGTCTGTTCAAGACATTTCTCCAATTTCGATGGGCTCCTACAGGAGGAAGTTCAAAGTCCAGGAGAGGACTTGCAGTGGCTCCACCACCGATCATGACTCGGTCAAGAGCAGGGTCAAAGATCCATTCATCATCGCCATTGAATGCATCTTCATAGGTACGACGAAGGGTATTCTGCGACAGAAAAGAGTCCATTTCAAAACAAGAACGTTTTTTTATTCTGAAACTCTACAAATTAATAAAATTGTTATACATTTTTATATTCTCCAGACATTCTTCTTTCACATGAATTAGTTATGGCTCTATCGAGTGAAGAGTTTGCACCTAGCCACCAATATTGATCTCTATAGGGGGCCATAATGTATACATAGTAACCTAACGCTAAATAGCAGGCGGATTTGAGGATAATATGTCCGTTTCCCCAGGCACTCTTCAACCTTCTGTAGGCTCTGATTTCATAGCAAAGACGCTTCCATGGTTTATTTTTCTGATTGTCTGCAATGTATTGAGCAGTGGCTAATTGGATTATGTGTTCCAGTGACTCTACGACAACAACGCAACATGTTTAACTATATGAGTTTTAAGGTGTTTCATCCTCTTGAGGGCGTGGTTGAACGCGTTACCTAGTAACTCGTTTTGCTCAAAGTACATGTGATCAGTGTATTGTCCGAGTACAAACAAGTGTTTATGCTCCATCCCGGGTATTTGCTTCGATGCCTCTGGACATCCATGTTTGAAACGGCATTTTTGTATCCTGCATCTGACGCGACCTAGTCCCCACTCCTTTTTCACTTTGTGGTAAGTGATTAAATCCTTGTGGAGTTTATCCCACCCGTGCTCTTTGTTCCTGTCTGTTATGTATTGACGGGTTGCAAGTGACATGATGCAGTCTTGTATCTCTGGAGACAGCCAGTCCCATTAACTCTATTGGATCATTTTAACCAACATTTAAACATAACTCATTCTCTGAAATGCTTCCTTGAAGGTGTGTCCCAGAAAGTCATGTGACAGTCTACCGTGACACGTGCTGGGCAATATTTCGTGCTACATTTTTGTATTCTAACTTTGATGTGTCCTAGTCCCCATACTTGTTTCAGTCTATGATAAATGAGAATAGCCTCATGCAACTTATCTTGTCCTGACTCTTTGTTCATGTTGACGAATCACAAGTGAAATGATATGCTCTTGAATCTCTGGAGGTAACCAGTCCCAGTAACTCTAGGAAGAGAACAAGGCATGACCAAGATGGCATCCAAAGTTATAACAAACAAACGCGAAGAAAATCAGTCTCAAGTCCGTACGAAACAACAAGTTCACGTGAAAGTGAAACTCAAATAGAGGGGTGATCAGACGCGATTCCATGATCACACCTTGTTGTCTTCTTTTATGCAAAGAGAGGACTTACTTGTTAATAGTCATCTATGTGATTGTTCAGCTCTCTGTTGGTCATCTCAGCCATGATCAGCGCTCAATACAGTGAAAAACACCAGTGACATCCCAAAAAGCGACTCACCCATTATATAGATTCTCATCAACCAATCAGAACTCGCCGGGCCTGTCACGTGGGTGAGGTGTGTCTTAGGGGATAGGGGTATCCCCTAGTACATGCCCTAACCCGCGTGATTTCTATCTGTGATGTGACTGGTCGATTCAGATCCTATATAATGGGTGAGTCGCCTTGGGGTGTCACTCTGCTGTTGACCAGTGTATGAGCGCTTTGCGTGATGGCGTTACACCAGATCCCGTTTTGGCTTATCAGACCTAGTCCTAGGTACCTTGATTTGAAGTATGAGAACTCGATAGACAGGACGAGGGAGCCATGGATGCTGTGCTACGAGAGGCATGGCGTTCCGATACTAGATATATTGATTGGTCGCACAAGGATCACATGGTTTCAACAGTTGAGCCAGTTGCAAGTGGTCATTACTATTATGCACGTGTTCTACATGAGGGAGAATTGGATGAGGGGAAAGGAGCGATATCTCAAGATTGAACAGAACTTTTCGAAGAGCTTGTTTAATGTACTTGTCTCCGTCAAGCATAACCTCAATTGGAGTCGCAGAGGAAAACCTCCCATTGACAGACACTTACGAGACATTGAAGGAATGTTACGAGTTTGAGCCATTCAGAAAGTACTGGAGTCGCAGAAAGAAGAGACGAGCCAAAGGTTACATGAACACGATTAAGTTTTATTATGATACATTTAACCAAGAAGGACAAGCTGAAATGCGTCATCAGATCGATAGAGACGATGAACTCACGTATGTAGAAGATCTAGGTTGAGACTTGTGAAACTTTGTTTTAGAGTTTATTAAAGTTCTTGAAAAAGTCTTTAACGTTGTCTTTCAATGAGAATGTCTTCAGCCATACCCCTGGGGGGCTCATCGATCCATTGGAAGAATCCACAGGTTCGCTTGGCACACTTGAGGTAAAGTCGATCTGGGTTATTGATCGAGTGGGAGGTAGCTAGGACCAGGGACTTGTTGCATTCGCATCTGAATCGAGGGTGGTCAATCTCTTTGTAGCATGGGTGGGTTTGCTTTTCCACGTGTCTTAGGTAGTCACCCACTTCTTTGACTCCGCAGGTCACATAACACTTTGTATAAAATCTTGAAGATGGACATGGTAATACTCGAAGGTCTTACCGTCCGGGCAGGGAACACTTCCGTACTTCATGGGGACTTTACATCGAGGACATTGAGGCTGGAATTCTCCCAACCTTGCCAACAACTCCTCGGAATCAAACACGGCTACTTGCACTTCTTCTTCTTCTCGAGGTATTTCTCCCTCTTCCAATACTTGCACCTCGACGATTTCTCCATCTTCATCGGGGGTAGGGGTTATCTCTGTCAAGACTGTATTTTTCTCAAACTTGGCAAGTCCTTCCAACAACATGGTGCCTCCCTGAATGGTTCCTTTAGGTTCTGCGGGAGAATGAGAAATGTTAGTATCCAAGTTTGGTATTTTCCCGCAGCATTCTCTTTAATGTGTGAGTGACTCTTCTGACGTTTTTGGCTGTGGGTCTATCTCGACGCACACAATGTTGCCGGGCCATACTGCGTTTCATTTCTAGTCGTTTTATGGCAAAGGCACTGTATGGATCGGAGAACCCCTTCAAGGGTACAGTGGTCCATCTCTCCATGGAGGGAGTCATTTCTTTCAGGAGAACCCGTTCTTTGAATCGGACCCTGGTGGGTGTTCTGGGTTTGAATAACCATCGATCCAAGGTGGTTTGAATCATACCTCCAAAGTCCAGCTTTTTCTTCTTGCTTGTCCCCTTGCCTTGTTTCTTTCGCTTGACGACTGGAGGATCCACAAAAGGTGTAGCTGCCTCTGTAGCCATGACTTTTTGGGAATGAATCATGACGCGATCGCTCTTCTATATATGCTTTTTCATGGAACCAATCAGGGAAAAGTGGTGCAAGCGTCATGCCCTTTTGAGGTATTGCACGTGAATCGGGATGATGCAACTGTCTATTGATTGGTCGGCATGATCGGAAAAGTACTAGTACTCCGTAAAAGTGGAGGTTGCCGGAGAGTATATAAGGACTCACGCTGTCATTCATTTCATTCTCAGTTGATCCTTTGCACTGAGATGACCACTGAAAAGTGTTCTGAGGAGGATTTTAAGAAGATCGTGGAAGATATACGAAACGAACTGACTGCTAAATTGGCTTTCTTGTCAGAGAGATTAGACGATAGCTCTTTACCTCGGAAGTTCCTTAAACTGGAGTTTTTCGTTGTCTCTCCTCTGTACTATAGGCTCCAGAGGCACCTGATTGACTGGGGAACCCGAACGCATCACCCTCATCTGAGTGAATTGAAGTTGACGCAGCACCTGGACAAAGAAGGAAAACGTTATTACGATAAGTTGATGACCATACCAGGAGATAAAGAATGACGTATTATACCGATAACAATCAGATCAAAGAGTTGATGTTGGAGACGGTGGATGTGGAGGTAAATGGGTTGGACGCACTTGCATCACTCTCGTTGAAGGATGTGACATTGTACATATTTGACACTAGTTTGTTTTTTCTTCGTTTACCCGACACCACCGTGCGATCCGATTTCTTCTTGTCGCGAAGACCAGACTGGGGCGGATTGATTTTGGAGATGTTCAAGCAATGTAAGGCTTACATATTCTGGGGCATTGACTGGTGCCATGTATTGTACCGTTCCAATTTGGATGATTTCAGATTTATCCATTGCAGTGATCCCATCATGGCTAATGACCACACCTGTCTGATCTCTGAAGGCCCCGTTCTACACAATGTGAAGGATGCCATGACTGATTTGCTCGAACCGATACGATTTGGTCAAGACATAGCCAAACGGTTGAAGAGTAAGTCCAATGACAGGGGACTCAAGTCCACGTTAAACTTTCAAAGAGGAAGTTACCGTGAAATTTGTATGAATTTGGAGGAACTCGTGAGTGAACTCATACACCAACGAGATGCATGGAAAGATCGGTTTTTCTTAAAAGCTATCGAAGATGACAGAATGCAGATATGCAGTTCCTGTAAAGAGGACATGCGTCAAGCATTTTATGAGAGAGGAGATGAAGAGCCAGCCCTGAAATGGAGACCCGGTAAATGGGGCAACTGTCCAGCTCGTAATTGTAAGCATTATTCGTGGGAGTCCTTCGAGGAAGAGTACCATGAAGATTACATTAGAGACCTTAAGACCAAAGTGTATGTTGATGATGATGATGAGTGCGATGATTCTGATTGTTCTTGTCACGACAGATAAGAGCCAATGATGCAGTCAGTTCGTATCTGAACCAATTAGAAACCGTTTTGATGTACATATAAGTTGAATAAAGTTTGAGTTTTGGCTTCAGTCATGTCTCAGTTCTTGAGTGTGTTGTGCACGTAGTTCCGAGAGTGTGTAGTAGAATGACCGATCGATGGAGTTGGACCCGATTGAGTCATAAATGCGAGAGAGTCTATGAGCGGTACGGAGGTAAACTGGATGAGATTCCAACAGAGTCCGTGGATGCGTTGGAGGTGTTCGACGAAACGAATGTCGAGACGTGCGTGTTCCGTTTTGTCGCTTATATCATGTGGTTGAAAAGACAACCCGATTCATTTGAGGAGTATCTGCGAGTCAGAGACCTTCGTCACGATCTGTGGAGATCCTGTGTGTATAAACTTTGGATGATATGAAGAAGAGAAAAACCTCTTTCTACGAGTATGTTGTTGACGAGGTACCGTGATCCTCTCAAACCTGGCAGTTTGGGAGGTCTGACTCGATTTGCCAAAGCCAATAAGATCACAGTCAAACGTGCCCGAGAAGTCCTGGAACGACATTTGGGGTACACGTTGCACAAACCGAGACGACGAAGGTTTCCCACCACTCCAGTGGTAGTGTTTGGGATCGACGAGCAATGGACGGCGGATTTGATCGAGGTGATCAATATTGCCAAGTACAATCGAGGGTATCGCTACCTCTTGACGGTGGTGGATGTTTTTTTCCAAGCACGCCTGAGTTCAACCCGTGAAGAACAAGACGGGTAAAGCCGTGACGGAAGCCTTTGAGAAGATCCTGAAGAAAGGTGGAAGGAATCCGATCAACCTTCAGACGGATGATGGCAAGTAATTTTACAATAAGACGTTTCAGGATTTGATGAAACGGAAAGACATTCATCATTTTTTGCCCAGCGGGGATAGCAAAGCCAGTGTGGTGGAAGGGTTCAATCGTACCTTGAAACAACACTTGTATCGCTTCTTTACCATGAAGAACATGTTGAACTTTGTACCTGTCTTGCAAGATTTGGTGCAAGGCCATGTTCATCTGTGCCCAGCTTACCAAAATGTTTGCGCCGGGCTTACCTCGTTGTGCCCACCTTACCTTATGTCTGCACCCACCTTACTATTTTTGCGCCGACCTTACTGTAGGCTGCGCCCACCTTACATTGCGCCCGCCTTACATTTGCGCCCTCCTTACTGCACCCTCCTTACTCTGCGCCGTTCTTACTTTTTTGGGGGGAATGGCCTAATTCAAGTATCGTCATGATGCTTAGGCTGAACATAGTCCAATGGGCACGTTTGTTTTGAAAAATTTTTCGTCCTGATGTTTTTACAAATGGTTAAAGTACCGTGCCCACCTTATTGACTTTTAAGGCATTTTAAAAATTTTCAGTGTCTAAAAGACTTTCTTTCACTTAGTTTATAGCTAAAAGAACTATTTTTCGCGATAAACTAGGTGAAAGGAAGTCTTTTAGACACTGAAAATTTTTGACCCAAAATGTATACTTTATCCCTATACAGTTCTTAAATTTGGACCAATTTGCTTGGCCTGCACTGGTGGCAGAGTGGTTTCACCTTCAGCAATTCTGTGTCCCGTTCGTCTCGCTTGTGCACGGACGGTTCCTTCCCTTCCATGTAAAATGTAAACGCGTAGCCATGGGCGCCAAGAGGTTAGCCACTTGCCAGTGCAGGCCACCAATATTATCTTTTTATTCAGGTTGGTTTATTAAATTATTATTAAAATAATAATTACTATTTCTGCAGGGACGCGGTTCAAGCCCCACACCCGACAAAAAAGAGATTTTTTTTTCCTTTTTTTTTTTACTGTAAAATGACGAATTCTATCGACAAGTTTGTAAAAATCTTTTTAAACTTTGGAAAAATAGACATTTATGCATCTAAGATGCGGATGGCCGCCATCTTGGATTTTTGTCTAAAGGGCTTGTATAGGCATTTTGGTCAAAATTTTCAAAGTGTCTAAAATACTTTCCTTCACTTAGTTTATGGCTAAAAGAACTATTTTCACAATAAACTAAGTGAAGGAAAGTATTTTACACAGCATGAAAACAGAGATTTACGAAAAATAAAAGATGGCTTAAATCTGCTTAAAGTTCTTTGACCAACTTTACGCTGTGATTTAAATCACCTTAAAGGTTTATAAATGTTACATTTACGCTTCCACTTGCAAAGGTAATGTAAAGTTGACGTAAAGGTTTTTTACCAGCTTTACGACATGAATTAAATTTCTTTAAAGATTTATAAAGGTTAAATTTACGCCCCCGCGCTTAAATGTAATATAAAGATAGTGTAAAGATCATTGGTCAACTTTACGCCATGAATTTAATCTTCTTAAAGTTTTTGTAAAGCTGCATTCACGTAGTGCAGGTAAATGTCATTTTGCGTTAAGGTTGTCGACCAAGTTTTTGCCACGAATGTAATTTTTAAAGATATGTAAGGGTTTTATTCACGACATTTACGTGACTGAACGTCAAAGAGTAAAGCTGTCAAATAACTTCACGCTTTTCTTTTCTTCTTGTAACATAGGTATTGCATTAATTGAATTCCATTGGACTTAATGCAGTCCTTCGTTTCCTCTTTAATGAATAATCTTTTTTGCTTTAACTTTAACGCTCAATTGCGTATTTGTTTGAGAAATGCAGTCTATGCGTTGGATGGGGATGGGGTGAGGCATTCCTCTCTTTAAAAGTGAGATTTGTATCACCTCTTTTACAGTGTCACTAGCTTCCTAAAACCAAGGTGGGGTTTCGAGTGCGACAAATTCATTAAAAACTAAAAAAAGCTAGTGCGAAAAGCATTTAGGGGGACACAGGCTAGTCCAAATGTTTTCCTTTTTGTCTCAAAATTAACACAAATATTATTGAGCCAGTTAACTGTTCTAGCAAGCCAAAATATTCTAGAGTATTCTAGACTCGAATATGTGATTGTGACGCAGTAGAATCATAGAGTATTTAAGACGCAGACAATACGTGGCGCACACCTGAAATATTCATATCGAAAATACAGGAATAAGCTCCGTTCATAATCGTTCGTGGATTTTCGTTAAGTATACCACCCATCTGTCGTACTCTTGAGTATGCCGGCGATCCCTTTGTTACAAGAATTTCAAACTTTACGCAAAGGAACGTAAATTTCTGTACAAGAACCTGAAAGGTCATGTTATGATTTAACTGCCTTTCGACAACTTGCCTTGCCACAAGTCGACTTTCATAAACCAGGCCGGCACGAAGTTGTGTTACACGAGCGCAACGAATCGCAAAGTCGAGAGAAACTCAAGTGACTAATAATTAGAACACCACAGAAAAGTTTGTTCGATAACCTCTGACGCTTTTTACTAATTTGATTTTTCCTCGGTTATTTTTTGAAATGAAATTGATTTCTAATGTGTTTTGAAACGACTTGCGACGAAATGCATATGCGCATATGATGAACGACCTGCAGCCCACAGCAGAGTGCCCAACCTTCAACAAGCACCGATCAGCGGTTTTCCAAATTAGATACCAGGTTCTCTCGGTTCTCGCGCCATTTTCTGGCGTCCTTTTTGAAAGGTGTGAAATGTCGTTGTACCCGGGGGCTTGTATCGATCTCTTGGTCCTTTTTTCACTGTTTAGAGACTCTACTTTGGTGGATAAAATTCAGTTCACCCTAAATTCTTCTCTGTGCACCATCTCAAGCAGTTTTTAGTGGCATACATCCGGTGAAAACATCGATACATACGGAGGTACTACCGGTAATCAACAACAAGAGAATTGCAGGTAAGCCATTGTTGTCTTTCTGTGTGTCTTGTACGTGCTTAAGTTTCCAGGATAAAGTTTAATTGTAAAGTTTGCTTAAGATGTATGGAATTGCCTCTGGTTGTAACCAGAGGCTACCTCAGAGACACTGAACATTGAATTCACATTCAGGCATGAACAGTCTGTCACACAGCAGTTTGATTTAAAATCTGTTTGAGTTTGACTGATGGAAGTTAATGTAACCCTAACCCTAATTAGCTTCATCCAGGGTCGAGTTCCCCTCCCTTAACCCTTTTTACTTTTCACCAACTCTAAAAAATTTTCTTTTTGTTGCCTGATGTTTCCCTTTGAATGACAAGCACTTTAGGCCTAGTTCTACGTTACTCTTAAATTTGGGCTTAATCGGTTAAAAGTCTTTGAACGTACAGCCATTTAAAGACTAAAATAGGGAGGGGACTCAACAATTTGGGGGAATCGAGGAAAACAAAGACTAGGAAACCTGAAAACTTGGAAATGGGGGGTTAACTGCATTCCCCAACGTTCCATAGAAGACCTCTTGCTAACCCTTTAAAATAAGAAAGTGCAATTTTTTATTTCAAGAAAGTGCGGTCAAAGTATATACTAGACATCTTGAATGTTAGTTTCTGAAGACTTTTTTACTATCACCAAAAACTTCACCGATTTAAAAACTAACCATTTCTACAGTTTGAAGGGTTAAGAACTGAAATTTTGTGGAGTTGTACCTCTGGTAATAGAATTAACCTCATATAAATTTCAAAGCAATTGGATAATTCCTTTTATCTTTTTTTTAACAATTTTTGACAAAATATGCAAATTTTGAGTTGAGAGGGGAACTCGACCTTTCCATTTTTTATTAATTATGACGACAGATTTGAGCAAGGTTCAACATCTGATATTTCATTGGAAAGATCTTAACAAGAGAAACAATTTGATGTTTGTTTGGGCCTCCTGTGTCTTAACGCAAGGGAGATATTGTCCCCAAAAGTTTCAAAAGGGAGGGGAGATCAACCATTTTCCGAAAAAATGGTTACCTCATTTAAAGTAGCATATCTCGGGTTACATGAAATTTTAGAGCCTGTTCTAAACGCCATTTTAAAGTGTTGGAGTAGATGTATCACTCGTATAAATTTGGATTTCTAAAATTTTATTGTGCTAAAGTAGTTTTATCTCAAATACAGTGTACAATGCTGAAAAGTTAAATTTTGCCATTTTTGGCAATCATTGACGTGTCATTGTGCACACTAAAATAGATTCTTATACTTGTAAATACCACAGTTAAAAAGCCAATTTCTTTATCTTATATGCTACAAAATTTCAAAGCTAAACCCTTCAAGGGTAATGAGTTATAGTTGTTTAACCTAATGTGTGTTTATTTTTCACCATTGTTTTCCTTAAAATGTCAAACTTTAGAACAGCATAGCTTCCTTGACTTTTACCGTGACAGGTTGAAACTTTAAATAATTATAGCTTATGATCTGTCCTAACTGTCCCTAAAATTTCATTGACTAACCCTTAAGCACTGTAGAGATATTGCGATTTAAAGATTATAACATTTTTTGACTCTCTTCTGAAATTCGTTTTGGTATTGAATCTAAACTGTGAAATCTAGGAATTAAAATAACTTCTAAAACTGAATGGGCGACATTCTCCATTTCCTCTGGACCGTATTGGTGAAAACCGCGCAGAAAACCGCCCATTGAAACATTTTTTATGATTTTTTTTGTCTTAACCTGTCATAAGGTGAATTTCAGTGCATACTACATGACGTTAGTATTCCCAAGACCTTTGGATGGTAAGTCACGTTTTTTTGAGCTCTGTCTTTTTTGCTATTTGGCACCCTTAAAACACTGCACAGAGGCAATCCAACTATCGGAAGAGCTGTCTAAGGTGCTCGGGCATCTGCCTTGGACATTTTCTTCCCGTAGAACACGATCGTGTCTGCGCAGGCTCTGGTCAAAGTCTAAGGGTGCTCTCTTGACCATTTTGTTGTTGGAGGACCTCGCCATTAGGGCTGGAGGACCTCTTATTGATGTTTTGATGTTACATTATGTTTGTTCATGTTGTGAGGAACCGTTTGGTGTTTTGTTTTGTTTTCTTGAAATCGGTTCCTCTGTTGATTAGTTATGACGTCATTTGTCTGGAAAATTTACACCTTAATAACTTTGCGAGGTTTTAACCATTTGAAAAGTCAATGGTATGTTAAGATAGCCCTGAACCTAGGGTACGTGCATGCTAAATCTTATTGAAAACGATAAAATACTCGCAGAGTTATTAACGGTTAAAGGCTTTTAGGTAATGACGGACACATGTTTGTTGGTTGAGGACCTCGCCATTAGGGCTGGAGGACCTCTTATTGATGTTTTGATGTTACATTATGTTTGTTCATGTTGCGAGGAACCGTTTGGTGTTTATTTTGTTGAAAATTGTTCCTTCGTTAATTAGTTATGATGTCATTTGTGTCAAAACTTTACACCTTAATAACTGTGCGAGGTTTTAACCATTTGGCCAGTTTATTATCAATCGAGTTTGGCCTTAACATGGGCCACATGCATGCCAAATTTGGTTGCAAATGATAAAATCCTCGTAGAGTTATTAACGGTTAAAGTTTTTTACAAAATGGCGGACACAGTTTTTCGGTACCATGCTCCTAGCGGTTTTTGACGTGAAAGTGAGGGAAAACTTAAACTGCTTACAACTCAAAGAGGATTTAACCATTTGACTTCAAATTTGGAACATCGATACAATGTGTCAAGGGCTATCTGCTGAAGTTGTTGGTTTCACTCAGCACTACAATGTCTGCAAGTACTAGAGTTACAAAACAGTTAAAGTTTCTCCTTGTTTTTACCTTAAACTTTTATTGTGTTGTTGAAGGACCTTCATTGATATTTTTAGGTTATATCGTGTTTGTTGATGTTGTAAGGAATCCATTGGTTTTGGTTTTGCTTTGGCGATTGCCTACAGTTAAATTCTTGAAAATGGAGAAAAAACTTTCTACATTGATTGCACTATTGGAGAAGGCAAAAGATGGGGACAAGAAGTCTTTGCAATTCCTCAATCTTGAGGAAGGCTATGAATACAAATCCCCTGCTCCGTTGAACCCAGAGACTTCCAAAGAAAATCTTAAGGAAGACGTATGCGATATAGCATATTTCGCAGCGGCCTTGAACAAGTGTCAACTTCCATACTGTGAAGAGGTAGTCAGAAAAGCCCTCTCGTACGCCCTGTATGCGTACCAAATTCTTCTTGACAAAAAAGCCAAGATGGTCAACATCCTCAACGGGGAAGATATTGCTGAAGAGACCCTGGAAATTGTAAGGGACATATGTGGAACAACAGACATGTTTTTGCTTGCAAACAAACTCGAGAAAAAGAGATCGAAGCAGGATAAAGACAGAAAAGATGGTGAGGATGGAACAGAGAGTGAAGAAGGAGTTAGTGAAGATGGAACAGAGAGTGAAGAAGGAGTTAGTGAAGATGGAACAGAGAGTGAAGAAGAAGTTACTAAAGACGGAACAATGAGTAAAGAAGGAAAAGATAGTCAGAAAGAAAATGATGACCATGATGAGGATGAAGACAGCAAGGCTGAGGATATGAAAGAAGATGCCCAAAAAGGGGAGGAAAAGACTACCTTCAGTCACCACCTAAACAGAAAGTGCTTGGTAAAGAAGGGATGTGCTGGGTACCATGGACCAAATTTGAAACGTCACCTCATCAATGTCCACCTAAAGAAAAATCATATTACTGAAGCAGATGTAGACCGTTACTTTCAGATGGGTGTTGACGCCAAAAACAAAAGAGGACCCCCCAGAAAAAATAAAAAAGGGAAGCCAATGAAAGGAAGGTGGAAACGGTGGTGCCCCATCCCAAACTGCAGCTACCTTGGGGCATATCTCTCAGAACATCTACTGAACAAGCATCGTATGAAGCAATCGAGTGCAACATATAGAAACAGCCTCAAGGTTGCCAAACGCTACAAGGGTAAAGCGGACGAGATTGAGTCCATGGTTGAACCAGAGCCTCCTATTTGTGAGCTAAGCGTACCATCTCCACCATCCAAAAGGGCCCGGTTATCGGATGATGACTCTGATGCTGGGCCAAGTAAGCGCAAAGTGAAGAAGCCAAGGCCCCTCGACTCAGACAGTGAGTCAGACAGTGACATAATACCACCCACACCTGCGAAAACACCAGCAAGTAGCAACATCATACCAACTTCTGAAGCCCTCTCTGATGCAGCCTCCAATGATGAAAATGATGATGACGACACCTACCCAATGCAGGCTGATTACTTTACTGCAGAGAGCCCAGAAAACAAGCGCCACAGTTGGCTGATGGCTTATTACAAGTACCTGTTTACCCCTTCATCTGGCTTTCACAAGGAAAAAAATCGCCTTCAGCACGCCTGCCAGGTGAAGACAATCCTCCAAGATATTGACCCCTTAGGAGACGACATCTTGGTATTGGCAGAAGAAGAAGGAAACCGCGTCTGGGTCGACTGGGTCATACCAAATTTAAAGAAAAAGGCAGCAGGGACTCTCAAGTCTTACCTTACAAGTCTTCAAAAGTTCCTAGAATATGTCACTAAGAAAGGAGCACGTCCGCACCTCCCTAAGATCAATGAGGAAACAAGAAACGAGCTTTCTGATCTGGCCACTAGTCTGAAGGGGTGGAGGCGTTGCATCACCAAAGAGAAATCCTCTGCAAAATGGGATAAATATCTGAACGAGTGCGACACCTTGTTAACAAACCAAGACGTCGATGAGATTATGAACTCCCAGCCAGCAGTCGACGGCAGGCAGGCAATCATTGCTGCTGATAGTGCTGAATCCTCAAAAGACCTTACCATCAAGCAGTACGGTGCCGCCAGAGACCTAATCATCGTCACACTTACCAGAGCAGCAGGAACAAGGCCAGGACCCTTGGAAAATGCCACCCTAGAAATGTTTGAAAAAGCGAGGTGGGATGATAAGAAGAGAAAGCAGGTTATGATAGTGTCGTCTCATAAACGGGAGGAAGATGGACCAGGACCTATTCCCATGGACCCTGACACCATTTACCTCATGCAAGTTTTCATCAACAAACTGAGGCCAGTCGTTACGTATGACAAAAGTAAAGAAAGCAAGATTTTCCTCAAGTCGAATGGCGCGCCCTACCACAAGGGTACCATTGGTAGACGAATTTCGGCCTTTATTGTTAAAAGTGGAATTAGATGCGATAAACTGATATCTGCCACTGACTTTCGAAAGTGGATTGTTACGGAGCTAATGAGGAAGAAGCGCCTCGGGCTACCAATCGATGAAGACCTGTTGCGCAGATTAATGTGTCACTCTGACAAGACAGCAAAGCACTGGTACCTCCAGGAGAGCTTGACGGAGGAAGCAGCTGAGGCCTCAGAGCAGATAGCTCTTTACACTAAAGTGCCTTCTACCAAAGAACAATCAGGGGCCTCAGAGCAGAAAGCACTTCCTACCAAAAATCCAACACCCAGTGTGTCTGATGCAGACGCCGAGTCCGAGAAGGCGCCCTCTTCCAAAATGTCTCTGACGTCAGAAGAGCTGCATTCTGTTGAAAAAGTTTTCCATGATGATGTCCGAGAAAGAATTTCTCCTCTAAAGAAGCGTGTGGTAGCTTTGATGAAAACAGATAACGTGTTGAGGAAGGTGGTTAATTCAGACGTAAAAGTTAAAAAAGTCATTGACCGCGTGCGTCATCTGGTGAACTCCCAATCTACTAAGGACCCCTTTGAACTGCCACAAGAAAGCTCCTTGGAGAGGACAGCAAAATACGTTTTGTCTCGACCATCAACATCTGATTTGCAGTCCATAGAGTCTGGACGGGTAGAATGGACCGAGGAGGAGACAATGATCATTGAAAAGGCTTTGAAAGGCTTCCACAAGGTTCCTCGAAACAATGAAATAAAGTCCCTCTTCAACACCACCAAAGAACTCGAAGCAATTTATAAGGAGAATACCTTTGACAGGATTCGCAATAAAGTCAAGAACATCTTTCAAAAGAGGAAGAAGAAGTAATCTAGTAGCGGTGGATTAAACCTTAAAAAGAAACCCGTCTGGAGGAAGAAACAAATTTGTAATGTTATGTATATGTTGTCCTGTTGAATGTAGCCCGGAATCGAGGGTGGTTCCTGGTGTACTAATATCAGGTGAATTGTCCGATGAACTGTGATGGGCTTTTCGTCTAAAAAATCCTAAAAAAAGTTGAGAAAAAAATTGTTTGTTTTGTCATGTATATGTTGTCCTGTTGAATGTAGCCCGGAATCGAGGGTGGTTCCTGGTGTTCTAATACCAGGTGAATCGCCCAATGAACTTTGATGGGCATTTTATGTTTATTTGTTTGGAAAAAAAGAAGAAGACAACTCGAACTGGTCTCTCGTAATATTCTTATCCGAGTCTGAGGCGTTTGTCAGGGATAAAACATGAGCTGAGGTAGCCAATACTCGGGGAGTGCCCCACAAATGTTCTCAGTCTCACAGCAACAGTTCAGACCAGGTCGAGAAAAAAATTTTAGTGTTGCGTATGTTGTCTTGTATCGTTCAGCGTTTGTAATGTATATGTAGTGTTGTTAACTCCGCCATTGCCGGTCCCAAGCCCGGATGAGAAAGGAGGAGGGTTGGGCTTGAGGCAAGCAACCCAAGCCTGTAAACAACACTTGTGCTTTTAATTCTTATTTTTAATCTTAAGCTTATTCTTAATGTAAATGTCATTCTTAATCTTAATCTTATTCTTATTTGGTTTCAAAATTGCTTCTTCCTTTTCTTTCTTGTTTTCTTCTTCTTTATCTTCTTCTTCATTTCTCTTTTACGTTTTATCTTACGATAAATACAGCTGTAAATTAAGAAAAAGAAATGATTAAAAACCCTTTCCCTTTATGTGAAGTTATCTTGGCTTATTGTTGGATTTTTTCTTAAGGGATTGCATAGCCATTTTGGTCAAAATTTTCTAGTGTCTAAAAGACTTTCTTTTACCTAGTTTATCGCGAAAATAGTTCTTTTAGCTATAAACTAAGTAAAAGAAAGTCTTTTAGACACTAGAAAATTTTGATCAAAATGCCTATACAAATAAATTGGTGCAAATTCAAGTACTGTTTGGTTTGACTTAGCAACAAACATATTACAAATGCAGGATCTTGACTAAAGCGCTAAAAATAATTGCCTGTAGAGTGTCTAAAATGAAAGAAAAGCCCACCAAATTTTACCACAATGTACCCACGAACACAGTTAACTCCTGTACAAAATATTACCTCATTCCCCCTAAACATGCCAAAGATATCGCAAAATCTTCATCAAAAAAAGGGGAGGGAAAATCGACAAGAGGGCGGCTCGACCAAAAAGAGGGCGGCTCGACCCTTAAAGAGGGGAACTCGACCTCATAGAGGGCGGCTCGACCATATGAGAGGGCGGCTCAACCATATGGGAGGGCGGCTCGACTAAGGGGGAGGGGGGCTCGACCAAGAGAAAGGGGAAATCGACCGGGGAATCTAACCCTAAACCCTAACCCTAACCCTAAAGCCTAACCCTAACCCTAACCCTAACCCTTCGGAGGAGCCTGGGAGAGAGCATCATGGCGGACGGCAGCTATGTGTAACAGCTCTTATGCTGCCTCCTATTCCTACTCCTTCCCCGAATCATAACTTGTAATGACGGACCAAATAGGAAAAGTTAAAACAACGGGTACT
>JAHPZR010034520.1:0-13196 GCA_019787425.1 Platygyra sinensis
AGGGATTTGTCCAGTTCTGTGCTCACTAATTATGCAAATGAAACATTAGTACTAGGTGGCGACTTCAATTGCGCCTTAACTGAGCTTGATAAGCGAGGAGGCCGATCAGTTGAACTCAAGAAAGCGGTTATCCAGGAAATGAATAAGATGATAATTACTCACGATCTTATAGATACTTGGAGAGAAAAACATCCCAGTCTGCAAGGTTTTACTTGGAGCAATCCGTCGATGAAGATTCAGTGCAGATTGGATTATTTAGTAATCTCAAAAGATATGCGATCGTCACTAAAATTTGTTAAAATAATTCCCAATATTTTTTCTGATCATTCCGCATTAAGTTTATCCATTATCTCTGAAGAAAAAGAAGTTAACCGTGGTCCTGGCTTCTGGAAATTCAACAACTCATTGTTAACTGACAAAGACTATACTGAACTGATTTCTCAAAAAATACCTGAATTTGCATCAAAATATTGTGAAGTAACTGATAAAGGGCTCCTATGGGAAATGATTAAAATGGAGATAAGAGCAGCTACCATTCTTTTCTCGAAAAGAAAAGCTAGACAAACGCGCGATGAAGAGAAAAAGTTATTAGAAAAATTCAGTCATCTCCAAGAGCAAATCCGTGCAAACTTTAACGAAGTGACAAAAGCTGAAATGGACCGCGTAAAAAACAAACTTGCGAAAATAGTTGCCAAAAAACTCAAGGTACAATAGTCCGAAGCAGAACGCGATGGTATGAATTTGGTGAAAAGAATAATAAATATTTTCTCAACTTGGAGAAAAGAAACCACAGAAAAAAGCACATAACTTCATTAAAAAAGAAGACGGCTCTGTTCAACGTAACGCTAAACAAATACTGGAGGAAGAAGAGAATTTTTTTAGGAATATCTATAAATCGAAAAATATTTCTCTTGAAACTGATAACTCCAAACACTTTTTCGAGTCATCTGACCTTAAAACGCTTGATAACGAAGAAGCAGAACGCTGCGAAGGCTTGATAACAATAAAAGAATGTGCAGATGCGCTCAACAAGTTCCAAAATAACAAAACACCTGGTTCTGACGGGCTTACAATTGAATTTTATCGATTCTTCTGGGAGGTGCTGGGATATTTCATGGTAGATAGCTTTAATTACGCATATGAGTACGGTCACTTATCCATCTCCCAACGGCTCGGAATTATTTCCTTGATACCAAAAAAGAACAAAAATTTAGAATATTTATCAAACTGGAGGCCAATTTCCCTTTTGAACAATGATTATAAAATTGCAACAAAAGTCATTGCAATCAGAATAGAAAAAGTCTTGCCTAAAATTATTCATTCAAGCCAAACAGGTTACGTCAAAGGGAGATATATCGGAGAAAGTATTAGAACTATTTCTGATATCATGTCTTTCACAAAGACGCAAAATATCCCCGGGTTAGCCGTTTTTCTCGATTTCGAAAAAGCTTTTGATTCCATTGAATGGAATTATCTTCAGAAATGCCTGGAAACTTTCAACTTTGGTCCACAATTACGGCAGTGGATAAATGTAATATATAGTGACATTTCAAGTTGCATCCTTAACAACGGCTTTGCTACTAGGCAATTTAATTTGGAAAGAGGTGTCAGACAAGGCTGCCCTCTCTCTGGCATCCTGTTTACTATTGGGATAGAAATTCTGGGTAATGCTATAAGGCGCTCAAATGAAATAAAAGGCATCGAAATCGATGAAAGAAACACTTTAAAACTTACGCAGTATGCAGATGATACTACTGTTTTTCTTAGAGATATCCAGTCACTAAAAAATTTATTTAATTTACTTGCCCAATTCGAAAATTGTTCTGGATTACGAATAAATCAAACTAAATCAGAGTTGTTGTGGTTAGGGTCATTACGATATCGAAGAGATACACTTCTAAATCTAAGATTAAGTGAAGAACCTATTTATGCCCTTGGAGTATTTTTTTCGTACGATGAACAACTTGCAGCCAAAAAGAACTTTTTTGATCGACTTGACCCCTTAAGAAGAATACTAAACATTTGGTCGTCAAGAGATATATCGATATATGGCAGAATCAATATAGTGAAGACTATAGCGATTTCTAAACTTACTTTCGTGTGTAGTGTGCTGAATACGCCAGACACGTTCGCTACTGAAGTCAATAAACTGATTTTTGACTATGTATGGAAGTACAAAAATTCAAAGATTAAAAAGTCCACCTTGATTAAAAGCAAAGAAAACGGAGGTCTAAACATGGTTGATTTCACACTGTTTGATAAAGCACTGAAAATATCCTGGGTCAGACGTCTCTGCTCTGAAGGCAATCAACCATGGAAATTCATCCCACTACACTTTCTATCTGGTGTCGGTGGAACACTTGTTTTTCGTTGTAATTACGACTTGAAATATTTAAACTTAAGTGCAAAATTACCCACTTTCTACAAAGACATAATCTCGCACTGGCAAGAATTGAATAAGGTTGTTCCCACAACAAAGAAAGACGTCCTCGATCAAATTGTTTGGAATAACCGATTCATAACAATCAACAAAGCCTCCGTGTATTTTCGAAACTGGCATCGTGCCGGTATTCATAAACTTTCCAGTCTCCTCGATGAGAACAACAATCGATTTCTGTCTTTCAACGAATTCTCACGAAAATTTAAGGTGAAAAGTAATTTCTTACAGTATCACGGCCTCCTTTCAGCAATATCGAGTGAATGGAAAAAACACCTTAAAGAAGAACAGCAAGCCGCCACAGTTAATTTACCTGAAATCGATAAACTTACGTGCAGAACAATTTACAAATCGCTAATTGATTGTCAGAATCTCCCTCCTCCAACGGCTGAGAAAAGACTTATAGAATGTGGTTTCGATATCCACGAGCGACAGAAAATATACTCCTTACCCTTTCTCGTGACCAAAGAAATTAAACTTTCAATATTCCAATACAAGATTATTCATAACATTCTCTACACCAATTGCATTTTGTACAAAATGGAAAAGGTTCAAGACCCTCATTGTCCTTTCTGTACAAACGTAGACCAAACAGTCGGTCACTTATTCGTATCGTGCCCCATCGCTATTTCTTTCTGGTCGGATTTTATTAAATGGTATCATTCTGTTTCTAAAAAGACCCTTAGCCTTTCCAAGAATGAAATTATTTACGGAGTTCTCACGAATTGGTCTTCCTGTTCAACCCTAAACCACCTAATTCTCATAGGTAAATACTTCCTCTATTGCAAATCACTAAATAGCGTTAAATTTCAGTTCGCGGATTTCTTAAATCTTGTATATGATAAAATTGAAATTGAACGTAACATAGCTTCTGTATCAAACAAACAAAATATTTTTTTAAAGAAGTGGTCCAGCTTCATAAATTAATGTGACTGGGTCGAGGTATGCGGAGCGAGTAGACGTGTTTTTTGCCGCTCCCCAACGTTTCGTTTCTGAGTAATGTTTTTCGGCTTATAATTCGTATGAATACTAAAAGAAAAGCCAGGAAAAGCAGCAGTGACTTGAATACCTCTGGTAATTCGCCAGCAGAGAAAAGAGCGAGAGAGATTCTATCAAGTTCAAACTCCTCGCCTGAACGTTCAACAGATACGGAGGTTGTCGAGGTCGTTGAAATGCCAGAAAATTTAGAGTCAAAAGTTGACCTCATTCTTGCGAGACTAGAAACTATGGATAAAAAGCTGGAGAATATCAATACAGCAGTGTCAAACCTGGAGAGTAAATTCAACAAATTGGAAGGTAGAGTTGAGAAGCTTGAAAATGCTCAATCGACCACGAGGAACACCTTTAGAGAGATGGAAGATGGCCTCCAGGAATTTAATACACAAGTCAATGAAGCTAAAGCAACCGGCGAGAAAATAAAAGAACACTGTGAGAGTAAATGCAAAGAGCTGGAAAACAAATTGTTGTACGCTGAAGTCTACCAGAGACGAGAAAATTTGCGCTTCTTCGGAATTGAGGAGACTGTTGCGGAAGATGAAAATTCACTGAAGGTCCTTCAATCCTTCCTGGAGCGACGGTGTGGAATCGAACCAGGCATAGAATTTCAGCGTGTTCACAGAATTGGAAAACCCCGCGGAGATGGAAATCCTAGGGCGATTATTGCTCGGTTCCTTCGATATGGTGATAGAGAATTAATTTTTTCAAAAGCAAATATGTTAAAGGATACCAAGTATAGGATCTCTGCCGACCTGTCGAAGGAAATTGTATATCGGAGAAAACTACAGTCAAAGAAGCTGGTCGAAGCAAGGAAAGCTGGTAAGATAGCCTTTTTCAGCCGCGCTGAGCCTGATAAACTATTTATTGATGGAGTCTTAAATCCAATCTAATCCTTGTTGGATTATTAATTTAACGGCTGTCATTGCCATATCTAGTAAGAGCCTGAACTTTACTCTATGTTTGTGATACGCAGCAGTTAGCTTGCGTTCAGCCGAAGAATTACTATTAGTACTGTGTTGTTAAACGAAACGGTGGGGAACGAGTAGGTCAACCACCATTTCTCTTCTCCGCTTTATAGGTTCTGTATTTGTTTTGTGTTTATTTTTGTGTCTATTTTTGTTTTGCATATTAACTAAATTATGTCCCTCGAGTCATTCTACGGTGGCGCAACAGCTTTTCTGGTCACCTTTTATCGTGTTTTGTCGTTTTTGTTTTTCGTCAGTGTTCATTTCTGCGTTAATTGTTAGTGTTAAACAGGAGAGCACCGAAATGTTGTTAAACAAATGCCGACTTGTGAAGCCTGTGAATCAAGCTGGTTGCGTTTCAATGTGCTATTTTTTCGCTCCCCTTAGTATTTCGTGCTGTAATGTAATTGTAATGTCAGTATTGTAAGTGATGCTTTTTAGCTTTGTAAGCAATCTTACTATTAGTACATTAAGTGGTGTTAGTAGTGTAAGTAAGATTAGTGCTATAGCTATTGTTGTTATTGTATGTAATATTAATTTTGTAAGTAAATTCATATTGTAAGGAATGTAAGAATGTAAAAATGTCAGTTGTAGAGTTGTAAGTAAGGTTAGTTTTCTAAATAATGCATATATTTAAATAAAAATTGATTAAAAAAAAAATAAAATAAAATAAATTAACGTAAGGAGCCACAGTTTCAATTTTCAAGGCCTAAACAATAACATACAGTAAGTAGTGTAACGTATCGTCAGGTTATGTCATGTATTGTAAGCGATAATGTATTGTATTGTAATGTAATGTAACATAATGTAATGTAGGCAG
The DNA here is from genome assembly GCA_019787425.1 of Platygyra sinensis. Taxonomy (NCBI): domain Eukaryota; kingdom Metazoa; phylum Cnidaria; class Anthozoa; order Scleractinia; family Merulinidae; genus Platygyra; species Platygyra sinensis. The sequence continues at coordinate 5,219 of JAHPZR010034520.1, forward strand.
TTAGTGTCGTATAAGTGATGTTTATAAGTAAGTAACATAGTGTACTGTAAGCAGGCAATGCAATATTAAGCATTTGCAAGTAATGAATGTAAACTGAGTAACGTGGCGCAATGTAAGTAGATGTATGTAAGTAGAGTTATGTACCGTGTTAGTAACTACCTTTGCAGTGTGAATAAAAATGTGAAAAAAAAAAAAAAGCAATTTCTCAACAAGGCCAGGTCCTTCTTTACACTTGTGTACTTGCTGGAGAGGCACGGTCAGCAAGTGGCAGTCAGTACTTATATATGAAATCAGAAGAACGTGTTCTTTATAAGTACTTCACTTTTACTGTTACTAGCGGAACCCCTCACATTTTGCTTTTCTTTTTTGCTTTGTGGATTCAAGTTGACAGTTGCTGCTCAAATCAGGAAATCGCAGGTAAAGCGCTGCAAAATAATTCTAATCCATTCCAGTTCCCAAAGATTTTCATTGACAGTTTCAGTGGTCTAAAATGGCAATCCTTAATAAAACATGAACCATTCATGTTAGAATGACAAAATCCGACTTAACGCCTTTAAAGTTGACTAAAACCTGCTCTCAGTCCACACTAAGTGAGATAAATTACAACAATGGAGAGATTTGAAAAAGCCGCATGAAGTAATTTCCGTCTACACCAGTCCCAATATTAAAGTTAGCAAAAAAACGCACACATTTTGGTCAAAGGCGGATATCCGCTTTCAAGAGCCTTTGCCATAAGTTCCATTTTCCAGATGTTTAACGACCACAGTAAGAGTGAACCTGGCGCTCTTAAATAAATTCAGGACTTTGAAAAGCATTTCAGAAAAGCTCCGTCTTGGCTGGAAATAGCTATTTTCAGGAATCCACAAAACAAAACCTTTTGATTGAACGCCTTCTCTCTGACTCCCTAGGTTTCCTGGGCCACACCAGAAGCACTGCAGCAAATTTGTCACCAGATGTCTTCAACAGATCACACCTCATAGAAGCATATCTCGACTTAAGGTAGGTTACTTTTAGCTAGTTTAAAAGCACATGTACCGGCAACAATTCCGAGCAAGAGCGGACTGCCCTTAATATTAATTCTGATGCGTGCCGCAAGTTGTCAATAGCTCTTAAAATTCATTCTAGGCTTACGCCTTCTGCGCTAGCACGTTTCTTCTCATAGAAAGAAACCTGTCATGTCGGGCTTTTAACAGAAAGGCTCTTGAGTTGTTGCAATTACCAACCAGTTGAAACAGATGGAATATTTCCAATTTTGCTAACTCTGACATTAAGCTATGTTGTGAAGAGCTAAATTCTGCAAGTCTTGAACATGCAAAAAAATTACTTTCAAACGATTACATCATAATGCTTTAAACACTAAAAACAATGGGAAAACTGACCAAAACTAGCAAAGGTCAAACTGCATTTTACGCGCAGTAAGTTCTAATTTGTTATGTGCCTCGATTTTTGATTCATTGAAGTTAAGTTAAAGAGACATTAATTCTGGAGTTTTAGTTAGGAAAGCCTTGGACAATTATTGTAATTTCCATTGTAGTTTTTAGCGTTTTTGTTTTTTTTAACTTAATGCTCGTTTTTTATTTATTTTTTTCAACCAAGAGTGAGGTCGTTACAGGATAATGTCAAACTGAGGCCTTGCCGCATTGACCCACGGCGCTGTAATTTGAGTTGGTCTGTTTGTCTAATTTTTGTTTTCTCCGCCATGTCAATTCCAGGAGAACAGGTCATTGAGCACCGCAACCATAAGCAATCACGCCAGCAGCTTGCTGTACCCCCTGAAATACTACCATCGTCCCCACGCAACCAGGTTTGAAGAAGTTAAACATCACTTTGCAACTGCGGAAGATCAAAAGCAAGGAGACTTGGAGAGAACGTCAACGCGTGAAGACCTGCAATCTCAAAACAAGTGGCTAGATTGGTGGGTATATTGGTTGTAATTAAATTCTCCACTGAAAACGGAACTTTTCGAGAGGTCAGGGGTATTTGCAAATGCCATCGACAGTTTGCTATCTCTTGGGCCAAAAAAATGGGTGTGTCTTTTCTGTTTCTTGTTCAAATTCTCCGGATTAATGTGGCTTAAGACAGGGAGAAAAACAAAGCAACAAGAAAAAACAAATCAATCAAGCAATCAATCAAACCAAGACATGCCAGCCCGGGTGTAGCATTTCCAAAGCTCTGGAATAGTATACTACTGTTGTTACAATTCAATTTCAGTCAAACATAACGCTGTTGTGAACATCCTGTCATAATACTGTCAATATAGATCATTTCCCAATGGGAAACACAAAAATGTTATGTCAGATCACAACCTCTTAAATTCAGCAGTTTCCAGCGGTGCACTTTTTACAGCAACTCCACTGCTAACTCCAGATTTCAGTTCTTAAGCGCGGGTTTCAACTGTCACTTTCCCTTCTTTTTTTCTAACAAATTTTTCCTTTCCTCTCTTCCCTTCAAAGAATGAGGTTCTCCAAGCAAGGTCCCTGCAGCAGTTGCCCTTTGCAATGGTCTAAAGCAAGAAATAACGTGCTTGGGAGGCTTCGGACTTGTTGCTATCACTTTACTGCCATATTCCGCTGGGACGAGGTCTGGAAGTCAGAACACTGGAGGTGGTCCACGAAGCAGAGCTTACAGAACCCTTTGTGCCGACCCAGTTCCAAAACAGAAACATGGCTCTAGTGCACAAGGAAGGCAGTCTTACCATACACACGCAAAAATTCAAGATTACAGCACTGGAAAAGACAGTGCAGTAAAGGTGTGTTGCTAGTAGCCTACACTCATTCTAGAATAACTAAAACTGCCCCTTCCCTACTCCACTAGGGCTGGGGACAGACAAACTACACCAGAGCAGCATCGACAACAAAGTCAAGCTTTATTACCGAATAAAAAGTTCAAGTTTTACAATGCAATCCCTCTCCAAATGATATACGTTGTTATTGAAACAAAAGAAATGAATCTATAAAACCCTTAAATTAGTGGTTATAGCCATTCAAAAAAATCAAAATTGGTCAAGCATTGCAACAGCCAACTATTCTAAATTTCAATTCAAATTTTTGTAAACAATTGGGTGGCAAGTCACCTGACCATGGAGCAAAGTTCTCGAAACCAAAAAATAAAAGGCTTTGTTCAAATACTTCCCCCTATGCAAGTTTATAAGCGATAGCTTAAATATATTTTAAATTAGACCACCCCTTTCTAAAATATAGTTAGAGTCATTTCTTAATTCACTTGAATAAACCAACATCTCACTAGTTGTTAAAATCTTGACACGAGGTGATTTACCATGGCCTCTCTCCCTCCCTGCAGGTGGACAGCAAACTGTGCAGGATTTTTAAGCCATTTGTTGAAGTTTTCAGGGCAGAGCTTTGCCCTGCACAGACCAATGATTACTTGTTTGTGGTGGGTATCCGAGTTAAAGGCAACCTAGTAGAACAAACGCATAGCCAGTGAAAACCTGCAATATAACTATAGTTCCACTGTCCCGAGTTAGCCCAAGAAAGGTTCTGGCATCAACGGGTAATTAGCACAAATTTGACAACTGTTTAGGTCCTCGGTTCACTTTTGTAATTGAAATTGTAATGGCAATTGCACTGAGCTGAAAAAAGAAACACTTAAAGGATCAATTAATTTTGTCTCAATGTATGTTGCCCACGTATAAGAACCTGAACTTTTCAATTTAGCCTAACTAGGTTCTCATAAAAATGGCAGTTAAAGCAAATGTAGGTTACCAAGTTTCTTACAACAGGTTCTCATATTTTCATATGAATTTCATCTAAATATACTACCTATATTTTAAGTATCATCTACAACATGGTGCTTAAGCTTGAAAGAAAAAAAATGTGAATTTACTTTTCAATTAGATGATCTTAATTCAACAGTTTCTACCTATTAAACCTCACCGAAAATTTTAGCCTCAATAGGTTATGTGGAGGGGGCCTTAAAAATGAAAATTTTAGCCTAACAGGGCTATGACTGTATGCAAGTTAAGCACAGAAAATGACTGCAACCATGAGAGAAATAAGTCCAGGCACTGCTCACATGAATTATTTCAAAGTACTCCTCGAGGCTGTCGTATTTCAGAACACAGATAGCAAGCCCTACTCAAGTGCTTCCTTCACAAAGCGACTGCAGTGACTGTTTGAGCGACTGACCGGACACCAGGTCTCCATCAACGTGCTGAGGTTGTCTTTCCTAACCTGGGCATACTCGCAAAGGTACATGAAAACACCAAGATCGCAGGCACTCAAATTCCGGCACAGCCATGAGCAAGAACTGCCCAAGTCCTGTCACCAAAGTCATCAATATCAATATTCTCCTTGCAATATCAACACTGTGCTGATTCAAATGCTTTGAACGTTTGTCGAATTCCCTCCACTAATTCACTGTCCCTGCTTTTCCCTCCATCTCCAGGGACTTCGACCACTCCATGAAAGACAGCTTGGCAGCCGCCCTGTGACACTCACAGGAACAGGCACAGCATATGTACGATCGGAGAATGGCGAACGAGAAGAAGGCTGCTGCCCTGGAGTTGGCCAGGCGAAAGGCAGAGGAGCCATCAGATAAGGAGTCGCCCGGCAACTTCAAGCCAAGCCAACTCGAGGTCTTGGTTGGAAAATTCGTGGGTCTCGTGGCAGAGGACAGCACGCTGTAGAAACCTTCGATTTTCCTGGGGTGTGTCCAAGCATTCCTACCAGAAGATCAGGTCTGCCCCCTGTGGTACAGGAACGTCGGAGGTGGAGTTTACTTGCTCCAAATGGACGGCAGTCAGTGGACAGTCCAGGCAATCGCTTGTGCCTGTTGAGGGGGGGCCACACGCCTTCCGGTTACGGACTAGCCTGCGCATGGTACACAAAGCAGTCCTGGACTGTAAAGTAAGATTGTTATGTTTGCAAGTCAGGAAAAGCTTTCATTGTTATTTATTGAAAGGTGTGTGTGATTTGGAATGGTCTATGTAACATGTTGTTCAATGTACTGCTGCTTTGCAGGGTTGGAGGAAAGATCCCCACCCTATCAGTAAAGATAACAGTGATGATGACCACAATGAGGATGATAATAATAATAATAATTATTATTTCACCATCAATATACAACTGGTGAAACATGGAAGCTGGACTATTTCTACCACAAGATGGACCAGAGAATAGTCTTATTTCTAAGTTATTATTTCACCAAGTATATTTCTATTGCCCATTGGAAGCTAGCTCTCACCATGAGGTCAGATATGTCTGAATCAATATATAGGTATGAGGTCTTTTCAACAGATCAAATCACTCAAATCACTTGGCAAGGTGACAATTCCAATAATTTCCTTTTCTGGCACCATTTATACAGACTGGGGAGGTACTCCCTTATAAGGGCTTAATGGGGATGTGCGGCGAGCCAGGGTATGTTTTTTCGGGATTTTTGTCTTAACAGGGTATCGAATTTGCCATTTTTTGTCTTTATCAAGGTGTTGATTGATGTATTGTCTTAAACTGGATATCTTTTCTTGCATGATAAACAGCTCTCCAATGATAAAGAGCGTTACTCTGTTGATCAAACCGTAAATAATTTCGTGATTGCCAATGGATTAAATAAGAAAGAGTTTCGATATCTATTATTGCATTGTAAAACTTGAACTTTTTATTCGGTAATAAAGCTTGACTTTGTTGTCGATGCTGCTCTGGTGTAGTTTGTCTGTCCCCAGCCCTAGTGGAGTAGGGAAGGGGCAGTTTTAGTTATTCTAGAATGAGTGTAGGGTACTAGCAACACACCTCTACTGCACTGTCTTTTCCAGTGCTGTAATCTTGAATTTTTGCGTGTGTATGGTAAGACTGCCTTCCTTGTGCACTAGAGCCACGTTTCTGTTTTGGAACTGGGTCGGCACAAAGGGTTCTGTAAGCTCTGCTTCGTGGACCACCTCCAGTGTTCTGACCTCCAGACCTCGTCCCAGCGGAATATGGCAGTAAAGTGATAGCAACAAGTCCGAAGCCTCCCAAGCACGTTATTTCTTGCTTTAGACCATTGCAAAGGGCAACCGCTGCAGGGACCTTGCTTGGAGAACCTCGTTCTTTGAAGGGAAGAGCGGAAAGGAAAAATTTGTTAGAAAAAAAGAAGGGAAAGTGACAGTTGAAACCCGCGCTTAAGAACTGAAATCTGGAGTTAGCAGTGGAGTTGCTGTAAAAAGTGCACCGCTAGAAACTGCTGAATTTAAGAGGTCGTGATCTGACATAACATTTTTGTGTTTCCCTTTTAAGCTAAAGTACCTTGTCGTGTGCCCATTGTGTTTGCCATTGGGAAATGATCTATATTGACAGTATTATGACAGGATGTTCACAACAGCGTTATGTTTGACTGAAATTGAATTGTAACAACAGTAGTTTACTATTCCAGAGCTTTGGAAATGCTACACCCGGGCTGGCATTTCTTGGTTTGATTGATTGCTTGATTGATTTGTTTTTTCTTGTTGCTTTGTTTTTCTCCCTGTTTTAAGCCACATTAATCCGGAGAATTTGAACAAGAAACAGAAAAGACACACCCATTTTTTTGGCCCAAGAGATAGCAAACTGTCGATGGCATTTGCAAATACCCCTGACCTCTCGAAAAGTTCCGTTTTCAGTGGAGAATTTATTTACAACCAATATACCCACCAATCTAGCCACTTGTTTTGAGATTGCAGGTCTTCACGCGTTGACGTTCTCTCCAAGTCTCCTTGCTTTTGATCTTCCGCAGTTGCAAAGTGATGTTTAACTTCTTCAAACCTGGTTGCGTGGGGACGATGGTAGTATTTCAGGGGGTACAGCAAGCTGCTGGCGTGATTGCTTATGGTTGCGGTGCTCAATGACCTGTTCTCCTGGAATTGACATGGCGGAGAAAACAAAAATTAGACAAACAGACCAACTCAAATTACAGCGCCGTGGGTCAATGCGGCAAGGCCTCAGTTTGACATTATCCTGTAACGACCTCACTCTTGGTTGAAAAAAATAAATAAAAAATGAGCATTAAGTTAAAAAAAACAAAAACGCTAAAAACTACAATGGAAATTACAATAATTGTCCAAGGCTTTCCTAACTAAAACTCCAGAATTAATGTCTCTTTAACTTAATTTCAATGAATCAAAAATCGAGGCACATAACAAATTAGAACTTACTGCGCGTAAAATGCAGTTTGACCTTTGCTAGTTTTGGTCAGTTTTCCCATTGTTTTTAGTGTTTAAAGCATTATGATGTAATCGTTTGAAAGTAATTTTTTTGCATGTTCAAGACTTGCAGAATTTAGCTCTTCACAAAATAGCTTAATGTCAAAGTTAGCAAAATTGGAAATATTCCATCTGTTTCAACTGGTTGGTAATTGCAACAACTCAAGAGCCTTTCTGTAAAAAGCCCAACATGACAGGTTTCTTTCTATGAGAAGAAACGCGCTAGCGCAGAAGGCGCAAGCCTAGAATGAATTTTAAGAGCTATTGACAACTTGCGGCACGCATCAGAATTAATATTAAGGGCAATCCGCTCTTGCTCGGAATTGTTGCCGGTACATGTGCTTTTAAACTAGCTAAAAGTAACCTACCTTAAGTCGAGATATGCTTCTATGAGGTGTGATCTGTTGAAGACATCTGGTGACAAATTTGCTGCAGTGCTTCTGGTGTGGCCCAGGAAACCTAGGGAGTCAGAGAGAAGGCGTTCAATCAAAAGGTTTTGTTTTGTGGATTCCTGAAAATAGCTATTTCCAGCCAAGACGGAGCTTTTCTGAAACGCTTTTCAAAGTCCTGAATTTATTTAAGAGCGCCAGGTTCACTCTTACTGTGGTCGTTAAACATCTGGAAAATAGAACTTATGGCAAAGGCTCTTGAAAGCGGATATCCGCCTTTGACCAAAATGTGCGCGTTTTTTTGCTAACTTTAATATCGGGACTGGTGTAGACGGAAATTACTTCATGCGGCTTTTTCAAATCTCTCCATTGTTGCAATTTATCTCACTTAGTGTGGACTGAGAGCAGGTTTTCAGTC
>JAHPZR010034521.1:0-12436 GCA_019787425.1 Platygyra sinensis
TGCTTAAGTTGGATTTCCTAATAAAATGGTCACAATTTAACTTGATCAGTTGATGTTGTGTTATTTAAATATTAATGTGTATAGAAATTAGCAATGTGAAATTACTAATTTAGCACCTTATTTCACAATTATTAATTATGCATTCTTAATTATTTTTAAGTTTTATATTAGACAGATTTAAATTTTATATTGTAGCAGATCTTTTATATTTTATAAGGGAACATCCTTGATAGGGATAACCTGTAATGCTCCTTTTTGTGTGTATTTTACATGAAATAAACATTACTTTACTATAATTTTTAGCATATTTTCTTCAAAATTTTACTATACTGATAATAGCATAAAATGAACCAATTTGGAAGTGGGATTTTCTACTTTACTGGCATAAATTATCTCAATCAGTTAATTTCTGTTTCAAAATTGAAAGGAAGAAGTGAAAAGCTCAACAACAGAAGGAACAACTTCTGAATGCCATATTTGCAGAAGGACTGTGGCAGTCTGCCAGTGCTTTTAAAGCTGGTTTGTCCTGTTATCCATCCACCTTGAGAAAAACTGTTGCTCTCAAGCAACAGATCAATTTCTGAAAGGTTGTTTTGCTTCAGGAGGTGAATGACAAGTCTCTGTTTTCATTCTCAAAAGACAAGAAGCAGAATTCCCTTGAGCAGCTACAACAAAACCTTTTCAACTTATCTCTGAGACCCAGCATTTAACTGAGCCATCAGCAAAACGTGGGAGAAATCAAGGTGGCGAAGAAGAACCGATTGTACAGAACCCACAGCTTCCGGTTGGAAAACACTACTTTGAAGAGGATGGGACTTGCAAGGGTACCATGGTTTGGTAACTGCCTTGGTTCCTGGGACAAGAAGCTGGTTTAATATTTCGTATGATGACGAGGGTGACCAGGAATTCCACACGTTTTGAACTGCTTGATAATTACAGGGAAGGGGACTCGGAAATTTTATACATGCCTCAGTTACTTTTAAAAAAAAACAAGCAAATGTAAGACACCACACTTTATGTCTTTACTTTATTTCAGCTTCGAATGAGATCATACCTTCTATTCCATGAAAATTTTGTGACACTTATTTTATTTATTTCTAGTCTGTGACAACATTTCACGAGACTTAACATAAATTATGGTAAAAATAGGGTGAAAGGCATACAAAACCTCTAAATTGTGTTGCTTGTGTACAGTACTAAATTTGGTATTTGAAAAAGCTCAAAATTTGTGAAATAAAAATGTTGCATGTCATATAATAAGGTATTTTTAGGCATTCAACTTAATTGAAATATGAATGTTGTGCCGCGTAGCACTGGGAACACAAATAGTGGAACCAGAGAATTAACTCTGAAGTGTAAATTACAGTGCTACTTAAACCCATGAATAACCCACTGGGCGTTAGCCCTAGTAAAGGGAAACAGGGAACCACACGAGGCAAAGAAAAAATCTTTTGACCTCGGTGGGAATCGAACCCACGACCTCCGGAATAGATCTACCGTTACTCTGCCGACTGAGCTACAAGGTCGCACAGAGAAAGTCGGGGACGATTTTAGATGGTGAATCGCGGCGAAGAGAAAGTAAGGGTACATATGAATGTTGTGCCGTGGGTTCGATTCCCAACGAGGTCAAAAGATTTTTTCTTTGCCTCGTGTGGTTCCCTGTTTCCCTTTACTAGGGCTAACGCCCAGTGGGTTATTCATGGGTTTAAGTAGCACTATAATTTACACTTCAGAGTTAATTCTCTGGTTCCACTATTTGTGTTCCCAGTGCTACGCGGCACAACATTCATATGTACCCTTACTTTCTCTTCGCCGCGATTCACCATCTAAAATCGTCCCCGACTTTCTCTGTGCGACCTTGTAGCTCAGTCGGCAGAGTAACGGTAGATCTATTCCGGAGGTCGTGGGTTCGATTCCCACCGAGGTCAAAAGATTTTTTCTTTGCCTCGTGTGGTTCCCTGTTTCCCTTTACTAGGGCTAACGCCCAGTGGGTTATTCATGGGTTTAAGTAGCACTATAATTTACACTTCAGAGTTAATTCTCTGGTTCCACTATTAATTGAAGGCTTCGGTGGAAAAAGGGCGTTAGGTTTTTTACTCAAAAATGAAATTTATCAAAAACGCTCCAAATTTCGCATGCAGTTTTGTTTAGGTGCGTTAGACAATGTTCTGCATGTTTTTTTGCTGAAGTTTGTTTCGTTTTCGAGATATTACGTATGCAAAAACCCTGTATTTGTTGTCACGTCAGCACGTGACCGCAAAGACGGTAATTTCACTTAAAATCCAGCAAAATATTGATCTTTTGCAACGTGTAACCTCAAAAAGTGTTGATGTCAGGTTAAAACCGTTAAAACTTTTATTTCACGTTAACGTGCGACCGCAAAGACGTTCGGTTCACTCAAATTACAGCCAGATGTTAATTTCCCGCAATGCGCAAGCTAGACAATGTTGATATCAGGTCATTTACAGAGACTTAAAATTTTAATTTCACATTATCACGCCACCGCAAGGACTTAAACCCTTAGGGTTTTACTTAGGGTTAGGGTTACCGCTCGAAACCAGGGCTAGCGTTGAAGGGTTACGGAACAAGGTTAGGCTTAGAGTTAACGCTTAGGGCTACGGCTTGAAACTAGGGTTACCGCTTGAAACTAGGGTTACGGAACAAGATTAGGCTTAGAGTTAACGCTTAGGGCTACCGCTTGAAACTAGGGTTACCGCTTCAAATAGGGTTACCGCTTGAAACTAGGGTTACGGAACAAGGTTAGGCTTAGAGTTGACGCTTAGGGCTACGGCTTGAAACTAGGGTTACCGCTTAAAACTAGGGTTACCGCTTGAAACTAGGGTTACGGAACAAGGTTAGGCTTAGAGTTAACGCTTAGGGCTACCGCTTGAAACTAGGGTTACCGCTTGAAATAGGGTTACCGCTTGAAACTAGGGTTACGGAACAAGGTTAGGCTTAGAGTTAACGTTTAGTGTTACCGCTTGAAACTCCGGGGTTAGCGTTGAAGGGTGGGGGTTATTGCCGAGGGTTAGCGCTAGCGCTTCATTGTTAGGGTTAGCGCTTCGGATAACGTTAGAGTTAAGGTCAGGACGCGTTAGGGTTAGTGCAGTGTTAGGCCAAGGAGAACAATCAAGATGTAACCTTAAAAACTGTTGATTTCAGGTTTTTAAAACCGTTAAAATTGTGATTTCACGTTATCACGCGACCGCAAAGACGTTAATTTCACTCAAATTACAGCCAGTTCACTTTACGCGATTTCGCGTTAAGGCATGACGGCAAGGATGTTGATTTCACTTCAAATCCAGCAAGCTGTTCATTTCACCCAGCACGTAAACTCGAAAACGTCGATTTCGGGCCTAAATAGGTTAATTTGATGTTGATTTCACTTTAAAGCGTCACAGCAACTATCTCTATTTCATTTTAACTGCCTGCAACGTATAAGCTTAAAAATGTAGGGCTGACAGATTAACAGATTAACCCTTCTGTGCAACGTACAGGTCTCTCTCCTTACATCTGCATGGCCCCTGATCCCAGAAGTTTAAAACACTACAAATCATGCCGATTTGAAGTAAAATCAACGCAACCTGGATCACAGATCTATGTTTTGAATCAATCGATCGCTTCTTGTTGGCCATTATTATGTTGGAATAAAAAAGGAAAAAAACACGCTCTGTAATTAGTTAAATATTATTGTGATTTATAGACTGCGAGCAGTCTCTCTTTTGCTCGAAAATCCGTAGGGAAACACGGAAGGAAGAACTCGAAACAACATCTGCGTGCCAGCGTAATATGCGAAGCCGCGAGCCGTACGTAGCGCGGGCGTCGGAAGACGAGTGTGATTTACGGAGTCTTGTCTTGTCTTGTCTTGTCTTGTCTTGGCTTGTCTTGCCGAACGTGATCGAAATGCATGCCGGGAAGGTTCTGTTACACCTCGTGCGCGGGTAAACATGGTGGATGATGCAAGAAAATTTTTATAAGTCTAAAAGCAGTTCTCATTTTCCAAACTTTGAAGCTAGCAACGCTTGGCAAATGGGCCACAACTCACGACAGGGTTTTATTCTTGGGCAAGAACTGCTCTTGGACTTTGCTGCCTGGATCGACCTGACTTCGAACGCTGATAACTGACTTGCCGCTGATATCAGTTGCGTTGGAAGTTACAGAACACGTTTTGCTTCTTTAAAACATGCTGGTGACTTACGGGTTATCAAGGCTTTATGATGCCTATCAACCACCAGGCAGGCTACAAGGTACTTAAAAACAATGCTTAAGATATTAGTCGAAAGAGCTGTACTGCATCATGCATCACTTCTCTTTGCTTTGACGCTCGATCGAAATTCACGTGTTGTCTCACGTCACAATAAGCTGTATAAAAAAATCTCTCCAGATTCCCGCTCTATACGCATTTTTTTAAAAATAGATATCTTCATTTTTGAAAAAAGAAAAGGAACAGAGCGAAAAAAAAAATTGAGCGACCTCGTGTCGAACCGGTGTCACGGCAAAACAAATTCGAATCTGGCCCGTTCAGCGCCTCATCCGCTTGTGCTAACGAAGCAGTAGTAAGAGCTTAAGGTATTATAGTGAGTTGATCGCTTAGCGAAACAAAAGGTTTCCTTTGTTTTCCATTCAACAAAAGGTCCCCAGAGGATGCCCTTGGAAAAATGTGTTTTTTTGCATACGTAATATCTCAAAAAGGAAGCAAACTTCAGGGAAAAAACATGCAGAACATTGTTTGACACACGGAAACAAAACTGCATTCGAAATTTGGAGCGTTTTCGACAAAGTTCACTTTTCAGTAAAAAACCTAACGCCCTTTTTCCACCGAAGCCTTCAATTGAAATATGGTTAGCATAGCAACAGTACATAATGTAACCAAAAGGAACAGTGAACAATCTAACTGTTCCATCTCATATCACCACTGATATAGTACGTCACTATTCACAAGAACCATATGTTAAATATTGCATTTGGATAAATTGGGCGAGAAAGGGTTCAGTGCCACATTAAATTGGATTTTAAGAAATTAAGGTTGCGTTCATGCCAACAATTGTGTACATTTACCTAAACTTTTAATATCAGGGCCTATTCCTTATATAAACATGTCAAAATGGTAAATTCGATCTGAAATACCGCATTGTTATCCCTGTTGCCATGGTTATGGCACTGCCATGGTAACCATGTTGCAGTTATAGTATGTTGTGTTCCCTCGCGAGACATTGTACGGACTTGCTAGGTTAATAAGACCTCCTACAATGGTGGTTGCTAGGTACTATCAATTGTAAACAAATGGTTACTGTGTAAGTAATTATTTAATCCCACTTTTGAGGCGGAAAATTGAAAAATTTTATCCAAAAAGTACAGGAAAATCTTCATTTAAATTTTCTCTATCTTTGGAATTACTTAACCAATTTCAACGAGCGAGGTATTAATTTTTAGCTATTTTTAAGCTCCTTACAGCTAACTATGTAAAAAATAGATTGTTAGCTGGCAAAAAAGTGCCATGGAGTCAATATATATACATTACTTGACACAGGCAAGAAAAAAGGGTATATTACTAACTTCAAAGGAAGAAGATTCTCAGACAAGTACTTCGCAATGATTGATGATGGAACGGATCAAAAAACAACAATGTTCCAAGGGTCCACAGGGAAACTAAAGCAACAGGTAATCTAACTTATGTTGGAACACACCTGGTTGGTGCTATTCTCCACTCTGGGCAACCTGCAGGTGGTAAAGAGATTAATGGATTATTTAATTTTTATCAGTGGCCTCATGACCCAAATTTGACAGCCTTAGTTCTTCTTAAGATGATTGCAAAATGGTACCAATTCTACAAACTGCCTCCCACATTTTGCTTTCAACTTGACAATTGTGTGAAGGAATTAAAATAAAACTGGTACATGATGTTGATACTTGAACTGCTGGTGGAGCTTTGTGTGTTTGATAAGGTCAAAACAAGTGATGTAGTAATTAAACTACATATATGTCATATTATAGACGATTAAAGGTGCTTCTGGCCAAACAAAGATGCGAACCAAGAGGATCACAAGGCGGATACACAGTCCTGATACGGTGAACAATAAAAACTAGGTTGAAAAAGGGCCGAAAATTGGCAACTCTTCGTTAATAAAGTTAAAAATATAAAAATTCTAAAAAACGTTTCACTCTCGACCTTCCTCAGTTACAAAATGGTACGTAAACAACATTCAACTTAAATACAGCTTTCGCAGTAATGAATAATATAAACAGGTTACGTAACAAATGGAAAGAAAACGATAGCTATACAAAAACGTAAATTGGCTGCAACAAAATATTAGACTGCAAGAAAATTAACTAGTGACAAAATTACGTAATTGCCACAGCGCAACAGGTTCCCCAAAGAGGTCCACTGAATCATCGCACACGTCCGAAACCGAACAAAATCCCGAAGTGCTATTAAACAACGAGTAATAATCTACCAACTGAGAGCCTTTGAATGAATCCAGTAGTACAAAAATAACACCATCCCCAGAGGGGGGGCCCTGAGGGCTGCAACAACCACAATTAAGGAGTAGCATAATTTAATAGTGTGTATAAACTAAATGACTAGTTAAAAAAATTTCAATGCTAAAAAAGCACCTCAAGAAAATCGCAACATACTGCTCAAAGTCTGCTAAAATTAAGTATAGTGAGTGCGCTTCTTTGAATGAAATTCTTGTCTTTTATTTAGTCCAAAAGGTTAACGGGAAAATAACTGGGCACTCCAGTATGCTTCTTTCAAACCGGTAAAACTTATTTTGTTCGGCAGAAACTTCTATGTAATTCATCAAATGTGATTTATTTGGTTTATTGCAAGAAATGCAACCTCCAATATGTCAGCTCCACCACTACGGAATTGAAGGTTAGATCTAGGAATAAGAAATCCTCTATGGAAATGAACAAAAAAACTTGCAAAGTCGTCATACATTTTAACAGAACTCTGCACATGTTATCAGACTTTACATTTTAATGTATTGACCAAATTCAAACCAGCACGTCCTAAAACACTCAAAATTTACTAATCACGAAAGAAATATATAATTGCAAGTTTGTGCCCAGGTACATTTTAGAGATAGATGGTCACCACAAAATATATAATTTGCAGAATGTTGTTTAGTGATCGTGTACATTAAGAATTGTAAATTTGTGACCTTCCACAGGAAAACGTACATTAACGATTGTCCGTTTAAACTGCATTTGCCGTTTGATTTCCGTTCATTAGTTTTACCGATTTTTACGACGGCTTCACGATAGAAAAACCGAACATTTTAAGGCTCTCGCTAAAAATGACAATGCTTCAGCCATTGCTGACCACGTCAAGGCCACTGGACACAACATCAAATGGGATCATTTTGATATTTTCGCGAAGGGCAAAACAGACTATCATTGTAAGATAAAAGAGACGTTATTTATTCAAGAACTTCAACCAGCTTTCAACGTCAACGTCGGAAGTAAAAGGTTGATGCTTTATTAATCTGTTATTTTTTTTTTTTATATATATATATATTTTATATTTTACTGTCAAGTATTTGCTTAATCTAGGTTCCAGTCCCCTCACCTGGTTTGTTATAAATAAATAGCTGTTTTAAATTTCAACGGTTACTTTTGAAAATGTATGTAGAGTACATACGAAACGTCAAGTCAAAATGAACAAGTTCAATATGTTTATCACTGCTGTTTGTGTCTTATTTTTGATCAAATTACGATGGCCTAAGAACAAAAGTATGCTTTAAATTTGTTCGCAATTCCTCTGGAGAGTGTGAAATGTTCCACCACAATTTCCCTCACATACAATGGGAGGGTCCTGTGGTTATCTTGAGGGTCAGCTATACCTTTTACACTCTAATGTAGTTGCATCTGCTCATATGTAGCCAGTTGATCAAGATCTTGTGGTTATACCCCACTAATTTATTTCTAAGGGGCCTAAACACAAGTTTGCATTAGAAAAAAGCCTGAATATTGCAAAACCACTGTAATGTTAAATTAAATTCTAATTTAGCAATTATTGTTTACAATTTAACTAAACACATACTTAAGGTACAATGTTTTTACAGCGTTAAGGCTAGCTTGTGTTTATAGGCTCTTAATAGAATAGGAGCTTGTGGTATCTACGAGGTCAGACGTTGAAGAATTCTCCGAAATGTGACCAGGTTCACAATTTATTAGTATACATTTTATTTTTCTTCACAAATATGCTGGAATGGAAACAAACGAAGTTGTGTACTGTAGTAATCTTTGTGTCACACACACAAAGTACAGATGTCATTTTAGCCCATTTCAGAGCATAATGGTTTAAGTGTAGGCAGCTTTTTTCCTTTCTAGTAAACAGAAACTGATAAATGAATAAAGCTTACTTTTTTGAATAGCTGCTCTAGGACATGTATGAATCTAGGCTTGGAAAATTGTGGTTGATTACTACATGCCTATGCCTTTAGAAACAAGATGTAACCCAGTCTCCAAGCATGTAGGTATATTAGCAGCTTCAAGCTAGAAGTAGCTCAGTTGCATTCAAGCCTTTGCAGACTACACAGCTCTGAAGCCTTAGAATACTCTAGTTTGGCCAAGCAAGCTTCTCTTTGGTGCCTTGGTATGTTAGTCTCTTGTTAACATGTTCACAATAAGTTGAACTTGTGACCTGGGGCCCGTTTCTCTAAAGCCCCAGAAACTTTTCGGGCCCGCAAAAGCCATTTTTAATTTATCAATATGTAAAAACGGAGAAGTGTATATACCTGAAACTTCTTGTATGAAGGGAACCTCTTTTCATATTAAGAATATGTGAATAAAACAGCTCTGTAATCGTAAGATTTTCCGGGTCTTTCGAGAAACGGCCCCCTGATCATTTTTTCTGTTAGGACCATTACCATTACGGCTTTCATCGTAATTGGCTTACCATATTGTCCTGTTTAGTTGTTTAGGAGTAACTTCAAATCTTTTGGCCGCATGTTTCTGGTCATCTTTTGCTGGCTTCCTTGTTACCGTATTTACCCGCGTATAATGCGCACCCGTATATAATACGCACCCTAGTTTTTGACTACTTTTTTAAAAAAAAAAAAGTTCACAAGCAAAACCAACGGTTTAATCCTCACAATTTTTTTCATTGATTTATTCGTAACTAGAACTTAAAATTCACCAAGGCATCTACTACAATATAAGCTTACTATTTGCTTCTTCACTGCAGTTATCGCACATAACACTTATTCAAAAACTTTGATGTGACTTACAATTATTTGTGTTTTCTATTCAATAAAATGCTTTTACAAATGGGAAAATCTTGAAGTTCGTTTGACCTAAACTCACAACTGATATCACCGAATTTAAATTACCTAACAACAATTCTTAAGCTTATAAAACCTATTTTCTACTCACAGTACTGTGGGAAGCTAGCGTTCAGAAGCTTTTCGATGTGTTCAAATGTTCAATGTCTTTAAACAACAAAACCTTCAAAATCTGACTCGGAGTCTGATGCAAATAGTTCTGCGATGAAGGAATCATCAAGTTCACCAGTGTCTTCAATGGAATCATAGACTAAATCGTCTTCTGTTCCATCCAAATTGTTCGTGATTCCACACTTCAGAAAAGAGGCAGTAATCATTTCGGCTGGAATCTCATTCCACGCTTGCGAAATCCACAAACATGTCAGTTCCTCTGAAGCCTTTTTTTGTCGCCCAGTAGCCGTAAATTCATGGATTCCATCAGCCATCCACTCCATCCATCTTTTTCTGACTCCATCTTTAAACGGCTTGTTTAAAGATACATCGAGGGGCTGGAGAATCGATGTTAACCCGCCTGGAATTACTGCAAGATCAGTGTTCTCTCGTTTGAACGCTGCTTTCACGGTGTCTGTCACGTGGGCTTCAAAAGCATCATAAACAAGCAGGCTTTTTCTCCTTCCCAGGCCACCGAGCCGCCTACGCCATGCTTTCTCAATCCAATCCTTCATTTGCTCGGAATCCATCCATCCTTTCTGCTGGGCCGAAACAACGACTCCGTGTTGGTTGTTAATCTTCGGAACATTTTTTCTCTTGAAGATGACCATCGGCTTTATTTTTGAACCATCCCCGCAGCATGCCAATACCACTGTAACTCGATTCTTCTCGTTTCCTGTGGTGCAGATTTTGATGGTTTTCTCACCCATGTTGTTTATCGTACGGTTTGGTGGCATGTCAAAAGTGAGTGGAGTTTCATCCATGTTAGCAATGAGATGGAGCGGGTAACCATGTTCCTTACGGCGATCAATGATAAAGCGATGAAATCTGACAATCTTCTCCTCATAATCGGCTGGAAGACGTTGTGCCAAGGTTGTTTTGTGTCGAAGTGACAGAGCATTCCTCTTCATGAAGCGTTGACACCAGTGATTTCCAGCCTTGAATTGGCCTTCAGGAATGTTGTACTTCTCGTCCTTTGCAAGTTCAAGTGCTTTCAGCCGCACTAGGGATGGCAGAATGGCAAGACCGTTGTTTCTTTTCTCGGTGATCCACGCTAGCAGATCGATCTAACTCTGGCCATGCAGCTTTCTTTCCACGGTTCGTACGCTTCAGTCATGACATCTTCTCGAGGTTTTCTTTACTTTTTCGCCAAAGCCTGACATTGCTCTCAGAAACATCGAACTCGCGTTCAGCAGCACGATTTCCATTCTGCTCCGCGAACTGGATAATTCTTAATTTGTCGGACACAGTGTAACTTTGTCGTTTCGTGGAGGGAAGGTTCGTTGCCATGTTGCAGGTCAGATTGCTCGAGATTGACGCTCTCACATGTTTTGCTTATCAGTTGTTTCTTAAATACTCAGTTTAATTTATTCATGGATCGAAATTGAAAACTTTTAATTGGTAGTTTATTTTACCATGTCAATTAAAAACCAATTGCTGCAAAGTTTTTGTGTTTGTGTTCCTTTTGTCTTATGCTAATGAGATGCGAAGCGATCCGTGTATAATACGCACTGGAAATTTGAAGGTTAATTTCAGGGAAAAAAGTGCGTATTATACACGGGTAAATACGGTAATTGTTTCGGTTTCACTAAATTGCTTAGTATTACATTGTGTTACTTGCTGATTAGTTTAGTTGTGAAATAGTGTAATCTGAGGATCTAGCTTATTGTTTTTTTTTACCTTTCCAGTTTCTTAGCTGTCATCACTTTGTAGTGTTAATAGCCAAGTTATTAATAGTTACTTTGTTTAGTATGTTTTCTGTTATTTGTCTCGCTTATGGTCCAAATTTGTTAGTTTCCTTTCACTTGCTCAAGAACACGTTTTGGTTTAATGTTATATCATTTTGTTGTGCATGTATATGTTCTTAGTGTTAAATTAGTTTGCATTGTGTGACTCAATCCAATTCTCACAGAGTTGTCAGTGAAGAAAAGGGTGAGAGCGATACTAATATAACGCATCAAGATGACTGACATGGAAAGCTCTCTAAGCAAGTAAAAGATCTCATGAAGAAGTACAGCGAAGTGCAAAAAAACCTGGAAGAGCTACGCAAGAGCCAGCCAACACCACCTGGATCAGCTTCCAACACAAAGGACGCTTACTCACAGAAGATTGTTGCACTTCCCAGGGAAAGACAACTGAAGAGGTTTGGCTGAAAAGGAACAGAACATTAACAAACCATTGAGAGCTTCATTGAGGATTTGAAAGCAGAGGAAGTCCTACCCTTCCCCAAAGATAACTGTAAGAACCCTGATCACATTCTTCATGAAAAAGGGCTATTGATTGAGAACTGGATTACGAGAGCAGAGTTTCAAGGTAAGCAACAATATTGAAAATCTGGTTTTGAAATGCAAGGAAATACTCTTTTGGTTGCCTAGCCTTCATTCGGAGTTCAGTTTATACATTAAGCAACAGTGTGTTTGTAATTGCAAGATTCTAGAGGTTGCTTCTTACTCAAATCTAAACAACTACAGGGTAGCGCGGTGCACGATATCGGAACTCCACTTGATAGATTCAAACTGATTTAATGACAGATCAAGTCCATAGACCTAGTTCACAATAAGTAGCAACTGACGGAATAGCGATAACCAGTAGATTGCAAGTAGTACAAGTAGATGAAGTAGTCGCATAAGACTAGTAACAGTAGGATAAGTAGTAGGTTCGAACTGAAAAGCAGTACTAATTTGATTACTACCTGTTCAGCCAAAAGCTTTGACAATGCTTTGGCATCAAGTCAATAGGAAAACTAACCCATTATATGTAGTAACACATTACAATCACAAAAATTTATTTGGCAACCATTTCATAGTTAGCAGCTAAGGCAACATAATGAGGATTATAGACCACAGAGGGCGCAAGAAAAGAACTCAAAGCAGTGTAATATCTATTATTCTTTTATTAAGCACGTGCACTGATTTTAATTGCCTTTTAATTCAGCTAAATTGATGTTGACTATTAATTGCATGCAGTTACAGAAATCAGCGACAATAGATCATTCA